>PVIH01001000.1:34489-272022 GCA_004025045.1 Sigmodon hispidus | reverse complement strand
AAGGAGGAGGAGGGAGGAATGCAGTAGGTAGAAGGGAGGGAAGCAACCTTCCCTAGCAGGTTTTCTTGATTTCCTGTGAAAGGAAGTGGGAGCTTTCTCAATTTTCTGGAGACATTCATTACTCAGTACTAGCTCCAAGTTTCCAAATCCAGTTCTCCAAAGCCGTCCGTAGAGGAGTACATTCTAGTCAAGAATGAGAACATCTGGCACCCCACTCTGTGTCCCTGATCATGAAACCATTAGCTCTGTACATTTTGTAAGGGTGTTAAGAGGCCAGTTAGTATGTGAGGCACACTTATAACAGTGGCAACCCCAAAGGAAGACCTCTGCTCTTGCACACATGTTGTGTGCTCATGAACACAACCCTCTTGCTTACTGTCCTAATTGGAATGGTTCAGTAATGAAAGGGTGCTGCTGAGTCTGGGCAATGGCTCACTGGGTAAAAACACCTGCTGCTAAGCCTGAAGACCTGAGTTTGATGCCCTGGGACCCACATGAAGGAAGGATAGTGGTAACTTTTGAAAGTTGTATTCACACCTCCACAGGTATGCACAACACACACACACACACACACACACACACACACAGTCTTAGCTCTTTTTTTTTTTTGTTTTGTTTTGTTTGCTTTTTTCCAACTTGATACAAGCTAGAGTTATCAGAAAAGAAAGAACCTCAATTGAGAGAATGCTTCTAGCCAGTTGGCATTAGGCAAGTCTATGCTTCAACATACCTTGAAGTAATCTCTGTATGTTGTACAAGGATTCTGACCTCATCTGGGCCAAAGGTTCAACCTGCCTGCAGCTACTTTTCCCCCAAAAAATGAATCTGACATTTATATTCATTTCATCCTGCTTGGCCTATGTCTCAGGCACATTGCTAGCTAATTCTTTCATCTTAATTCCACCCATTTTCATTAATCTGTTCTGTCATGCGCCTGTGGCCCCTAGCTCACCTATGTTCCTTACATGCTTCTTCTTTGGTGGCTGGATGGAGTCTGTCTGACTCTGCCCTCCTCCTACCTGAACCTCAATTTTCCCACCTACCTATGGTGCCCTGCCATGGCCAAAACAGTTTCTTTATTTAAAGTATGACTTTCACAACATACAAACGAACATTACCACCATACTTCCTCTTTTCTGTCTAATCAAAAAGGTTTCAATTTTAATTCAGCAAAATTACAAATAACAAAACAGCTATTAAGCAAGAATTACTGTTACAATATCTAATTTATTTGTATTTAGCAAAATTAAAGAAATTATTCTATTGTCTACCTTATCCTTGTGAATCTAGATTTTTATATCTAATATACCTTTTAAAATAACTAAGAAAAACTATACCTATAGTTCTCAAATCTTCAACTACATCAAAGATCACAGAAGGATATAATATTACCCAAGTAAACAGGAAGTGCAAGCAACTTCTGAAACCTGGAAAGCAGATAAAGGATAAAGACTGTTAAAGCCTGCCTGGACAGGATAAGATGGTCTCTCCAAAAATACTCTGCTTCTGAAGAGATCTGTCAGACATCCTAGGCCAGTAGCCAGAAAGGTGGATGCTCCAACTGTACAGAGAAGCTGTGGGTAACTGTCCAGGTAGCTAACTGTCACAGTCCACTCCTAAATCTTGGAAGCTACTCTCTCGTGCTTCCAACCTTCAGGTAATATATTTTTCCTCTCAGGTCTTGATGGTGTTGAAGACTAAATAGTTAAGGTTACTATCATTTCGTATCTCAGCAAAGAGCATTCAGTATTGGATTCTTATTATTCTAGATAAACAACCTTGAAGTAATCTCTGTACATTGTCTCTTACCTATATTCTAGACATTTAAGATATACCTTATATTTGTTGTTTGTTAGTTGTAGTATAACCTTGCTTATGTTAGTGCCTTCCCATCCCCCAGACACAACCTTATGATGATTCCTATAATATATAGTCCTATACTTAGTTTAGAATTTTCTTGGTTTGACAAAAGGTGGAGAAGTAGTGGGATTCATAGGAATCCCAAGAAAGTGTTTGTGACATCAGAGAATCTGGACACTGATGGGGTGTGGCCAGAGTCATTGGGGACATAGAACCTGAAATGTTTGTTCCTGCTTTTCTCTGGGAGAAGACTGAATATCCAGCATGGGAAGTTCCAGCTCTCCTAGAATTGCATTAAGGTTACCTTGTATCTATGAGTGCTGTTTAATCCTTTAATAAATATTAATCCTTATATGATATCATTGAATAATTTCAGTGATATCTGTAGGATATTTTCTTGATTAATGATTGATGTGGGAAGGCCCAGCCAACTGGGGGGTGCTGCCACCCCTGGGCTGGTGGCAGCTCTGATGTCTATAATAAAGTATGTTGAGCAAGCCATGGGAAGAAAAGTAATGAGCAGCTCTTCTCTGTGGTCCTTCCTTCAGTTCCTGCCTGCAGGTTTCTATCCTGAGTTCCTGCCTTGACTTTCTTAGATGATGGACGTGATGTGGAAGTGTAAGATGAAATAAACCCTTTCCTCCCCAAGCTGCTCTTGGCCATGTTATTTATTACAGTAATAGAAACCCTAACTAAGATAGACACAAAGAAAGAAGGGAGGGAGAGAGAGCAGGTTTCCCCATCTCACATGACACATACTCGGTGAAGAAAACCCAACAACAAATAAATTATCATTTTGGCTTCCTTTAGTAACAGTAAGGAATATTTTTCAAGTTTGGTGAGACTGTTGGCCTACTTGGGCATCAGGGGACAGGGGGATGCCCTCTCTGTGAAATAGGAATGTGGAGAAATACCTGGTCAGGAAGAAAATTTATACACAGATCTCGGCAAAACAAGAGTTAACTCATCCTGTAATAACTGAGCCCATTAGAAAGGACAGGTCACCATGCTGAAGGAGATTAAATCCCAGAGAGGATTAGGGACCAGGCCAACTCATGAGGAATAATGAGACACTGGCCATTGGCATCTATGTCACATAAACTAGGAAATCCCTGAGATAATATGGGATTGGAAATGGCCACAATTACTCACACTTTAAAGTATATCTCTGATTCAGTTAGTAACCCAGCTCAACAGAGATTATCTCCCTCTGACTCAGAGGGGAAACATTTGAGGACTTTGTGCAGAATGTAATTCTCACAAGTGTTGGAGATAGAGGATGCCTCCAGAGAAGAAGCCAACCGCCTCATTTTGTAAAGGAAGAAAGCAGGACATCACCTCTGAGTACCTCAAGCTTAGATCTGAGAGAAACGGTAATTGCTATGCAAATGCAGGTGCTGAATAAATCTACCAAGAGCCACATCAGCTGCACCTGTGTTCCAGAAGCCCAAGCCTTGCAAGGCTTCTTATTGCCTATAGCAACAGACAGGCCTCCCACATCTTTCAGAGACCATTCCTTAATTCCCATCAACACAGTGGGTTTGGAATAACCAGGCTGTGTGCAGGGAACCATTGGAGGACAGACAGGTGACTGAAAAGAAAAGGAGGCAGGAGGAGAGTATGAGAGACTATGCTCTCCACATGGGGTCTGCGTACCCGGGGATCCAGCCATCAGAATGTGAACAAATGTGAATACCTTCTGGTCACATTAGTGCAGCAGGCCCTAACTGTGTGTCATGCCTTCATCAGAAAGGACATGGAATTTTGGAAAAAAGAAAAAGAACCAAAACAAAAAACAAACAAACAAAAACCCAGTAAGAATACTCCCTCCTTGTCCCCTCCTGCATTGGGCCCTGGAAACCTGCACTTGGCAGATGGGAATTTAAAGAAGTGTGCAGATTGCCTGAGGCATTTCTTAATTTGTTATGTGTCTCCATTTGTTCCCCCTGTTTAATGGTTCACTTAGTCATACTTGAGTCTGGAAAAATGAAATCAATCTTCAAAGACGCCCAAACTCTTTTGAAAATAATTTTTGAATTAAGGTGATTAGGTACAAATGGATCGGGGATGGGTTCTACTGCTGAATTCATACCATCTGGAAGAGTCCATCAATGCTGGGGACGCTATGGTAGGAAAATTAAACAGATGGTGAGGAACAGCAAAAGCACAGGTATTCATTTTTGGAAGAAGTAAGTCATTTGATATTTTCAAAAATATAAATAAAATTCCAGAGAAAACAAAATTGTTGGATATTCATTTATGTTTATATTCTTAATGATTCTTGTGAACCCCACAGACACCAAGACTCTGAGTCATCATCTTGCTGATACTAAGGGCTTCTAAAGACTGGGTTTCTCCAGATGGCAATAAAGCATCAGTGAGAGGCAAGGACAAAGCTTTGATTTCCCTCAAAGGTCACAGCTGATAAATGTTATGGCTTATGTTTTTGTATCCCTTTCTTGCCAAGCTCGGCACAGCACTGTCATAACCCAACACTTCCCACGTAGTTTTCATTTTACAATTTTAAAGGGGTTTGAGGGGCAAACACTTCATTGGATATCCTCAGCAAGCCAGAAGGTCACCCAGGCTGGGACACACCAGCAATGATTTGATTGCTGGAAACATGTTGAAGTCACTGTTTAAAGACAAGAAGATCTGCATTCTCTCTTACTACAGGCTTCAGAGAAAATTGACGATGGAGAAGAAAAGCATGTGAGTGCGTTTACCATAAATACAAGCAATAAGATAAATTTTCTTAGTGTTTTTCCAAGCAGAGGGTTTTATGGCATGTATTTTCAAAACCATGTTTTATAATTCTGAAGTGAACATGAGTCCTGGGGATAAAGATTAGAATCCTAAATTAAGACTAAGCGAGTCTATGTAGACTGAGAGTGGTAGCTGTGAACATGTTTGTCTTCTGTCTATTGAATATGGGAAAACATGAGGAGATGATCAAACACATAAAAAAGAACTGAGCACAATCAAATTTCATCTCACCTGGAACCTTTGCCTCGTATTTCATTCACAAGCTGTAGACATTCTCAATCCTTCTCTTGCTCGTTGATTGAGAGACATGTTGCACACCAAAGCACCTGAATATAAGAGAAAATTTAGGTCTTTAGGATTGCTTCCTCTCTTTGCAAAATCCCTCGCCTAACTTAAGACTCCTTTCATCAAGGCTGAGCCAGAAGAGATATGGGGATAGAGTCTGCCCTTGATAAAAATTGAGATCTATTTTACCTTGATGTTCTCAAAAAAGAGTCATAGCTTTCTGGTTCCACAGTGGGAATCAAAAGCATTCTGAACCTCATTACATAGAAAGGCTTAAGTGATTTGCCCAAAATCCCATCACTAAAAAATTACCAGGAGTAGATACTGACTCTACCCATTCAAGTCCAAGACTAGAAACTTCTCAGCTCTGCTGTGGTAGGAAACACACAGCGTCTTTAAACATGGATCTAACCAATGACCTGTTGAAGCCAATGTTGTGTGGACTATGACCGAGACCAAGGTGTGATGGTCTCTCTCCACCCACAGACATCCCTCCATTTTATCATGGTAGAATGCAGACACAGACATTCTTTGCCTCAGTTCAACCCCTGTGTCAATTCCTCTGTTTCCTTGTACATGTTCATTCATGAATATATATGGTTTTATCTAGGAATAAACATTAAACCCAGATGAAATTCCAGGAATGAGGCCAAAGTGCTGGAGATAGACAGCCCTGCCAATGAAAGTTTAGATTTCACAAAGGGGAGAGAGACAGAGAGAACAAAGGAGAGCCAGTCCCTCCTTGGTCCAAGGCCTTAAGGATCTCCTGATCAGGAAGCAAGATCAAAGGAATCAAAATTCCAGCCTGAATAGGAGGGGCTCACTGGACCCCTCCCCTCTGCTGAGTTGCTATTGACAGTTGACTGAAACCCTGGGAAGGAGAGTCATTGTCTCTGCAAGGAGAAGGGTTAGGGATGAACAGTGTGTGAGGGGGTTGGGGTAAAGCTGGGAAAGAGGCACCTTGGGCAGGTCCAGGCTCGAGTTGGAAGGTATAATAGGGATGGATATGATCATGGATGTGACCATATATATCCATGAATACCATATATATTCTTAAATAACACATTTTAACATATTTTAAAAATTAAAAGACTATTTCATTAGTGACCACAGGCAGGCTGAACGTGACTCAATAGTGCATCCTGTAACACTACCTGAGAGAAACAGCTTATAGGATGAAAGACTTACACTGATTCAGAGTTCTGGAGGTTCAGGACACAGCCCACCTGCTAGAATAACATTCTGGTTCCATCCCAGAGGAAAACTGACTCCTCTCCAGATGACCATGGAGCAGAGAAGCACATTTTGGCATTTCTTTGCTCTATGTTCCATCCAGGCTCTAAACACTTAGAAAGGGTCCACTTCCATTCAAGCCTGGGTTCAACTCCTTCAAGCCTAGGTCTCCCTCTATTCAAGCCTGGGTCCCCCTCCTTCTTTTAATCCACTCTGCAAAGGCCTTCCTGTGTGGAGGTGTGCTTTACCAGCCCCAGAAGTGACTTTCCATGCAGCCATGTTGACAATGATATTTAAATGTTGCACCTTCCAGCTTCACATCCCAACTCTGCTCCAACCCCACTACCTGGCTTTCTCCAGTCAAGTCTACTTTTCTTGCAAGGCTATAATAATAATCAAAGTGTATTGAAGCATAACACTGTGCCTGTTTTGAATTAAGCATGTAACAATGTTAGCTGTCATTATAGCAGAGGCTTTTTCAATCAACTTCTAAATGACAATATGACAACCTTTCTCTTTGGTGACACTTTGTGATTTATTCTAGTTCCTGCTAGAGTTCTTGCTCTGGCTGCCCTCCATGAAGGAATGTGTATGTTGTATATGTATGTATTTGTTCATATATGTACATGTTCATGGGTGTACACATGGAGATGCATGTGGAGGCCAAAGGTCAATACTGGGGATTTTCCTCAGCTTCTTTCCATCTTATTTTTGAGACAGGTTTTTAAATTGAACCTAAAGTTTCTGGTTTGAGCAAAACTAGCTGCTCCAGGAATCTGCCTGTCTTAGCTCCTCCCACAACTGCGATTACAGACATGGCATAGCTGTGTGCCAACTTTGACACAGCTACTGGAGATCCAAATGCAGAGCTTCATGTTTGCACAACACAGTCATTCCTGACAGCCATGCCTAGCCCAGAGCCAGAGTTTGTAAACAGATATCCTCAACTCCCTCACGCAAATAAGCTCTCAGGTGACTGTGCTTCCCTTTTCCGTTTCCACCAGCATTATCACAAAGTCCCTTAAGCCTATCTGTGCTTTGGTTAACATCTTCCAGCATGCAGAGCTCCAAGCAGAAACCTCAAAGTTTTCCTAAAGGGTGCTGGAAGACACAGGTGAGAAGACAGCTATAACAGAAACATCACAGGAACAGAGGGATCTCCCTCTGAGGAGCTGGAGAATTAAGAGCTTCATTCCAGGGCATGGGGCTTCTTGCTCAATGCAAACTAACTGACTTCCTTATGTCTTTCAAAGGAGTGGAAGATATTGGATGTAGTGTGGAAGAACCCACACACAGTGAGTGGAAGCTATTTGCCTCATGTTGTTATGGCTGTGAATTGTACCTTTTAATCATTGGAGTCTCTAAAGTGCCTCTGCAACTTTAAATTCCTTTTCATCTATGTTTCGGGATTATTCCTTTGGATCTCCCAATTCTTCTTACAAGACTGAATATATTAGTCATTTATAATAGGGCATTTAAACACCCTCTGAACATTCTTACCAATCTTATCTTAACTTCCTCTCCTAAAGCAGCCATATAACTAATAGAAAGAATTTAAATTTCCATTTTTCCTTCCCAAGTGATATTTTCCAAACACCAATTTTGAGTTAGAAGTTCAAAACAAAACAAAAGTTGCAAAATTGGTTTAATCAGTTACTCTAGAGTTTGATTTTTGTCAGAACTCACATAAAAAGATGGGCATGGAAACGTGTTTGTAATGTCAGCACTGGGGAAGTTGAAACCTGAGGATCCCCAAAACTCACTGGCCCACCCAGCCTAGCCTACTAGGCTACCTCTAGCTCTCAGCAAGAGACCCTATCTCAAAAATCAACATGGAGAGAGACAGAGGACCTCTACACACACACATACATGTGCCATGAACCTGCACTCATACACACATACATACCTGTTTCCCTAAGTACAGTCTGCCTCTAAAGTTCAACAGTGTAGAATTCATTTTATTAAACCTTAATATTTACCATGCACCAAACAAATACACAAGCCTGCATCCAGTGCCCCATGGTACACGGTTTTCCCATGGAGTTTCTGTCTGTTAGTTTATTTATCATACACAATAGAAACCTGAATATTCACTCCTCACTTTGGAATCTGAGAGGAAAAGATCTCCTCTTGGCCAGAATATTTTAAGCTCTTCTTTAAATAAAGACAACAGAGAAGATGAAAGAGAACTTGTGAAATTGGTTCAATAGAGGAAATAGTTTGTTTTCAAAGTTATTCTTAAGCCAGCTTCTAGCTTCATTTAAACTCTAACCAGTGGGCTTTGTGATCCTCACCGGTATCTCCTCAGCTCTCACATTCTGGCATTCCTGAGAGACAAGAAATTTACTTTCCACGGAGCTTGCCCTCTGTGTTTACAGCAATGGATGTAAATGTTTGCCTTTCTCACTATCTCCTCAGGCCACTGCCGCTCTCCCTGACCATAGCCACTGCAAAGTCACCATTCCCAGTGTTTCATTAACTCTCTAAGATCCAGACTTTTCTGCCACACTGTAACCAGCTTCACAGATGAATTTGCGCAGTTAACAGTGAGGTACAAATGTGAAGACAGAGCTATACGTTCTGTGGCGTTCTATAAATATGACATCATTCGAAGCATCTTAATTCTGTGAGAATTTGGTAAAACTCACCCTCATTTGTATGCATATCTCCTGCATAGGTAATGTCCCAGCTCTATGTCTGTGGCTGTGATAAACATTCTGACCAAAAGCAATTTAGTGGAGGAAGGCATTGGTTGGATTTACAGGTTATAACCCATCACGAAGGGAATCAGGACTGGAACGTGGAGGCAGGAATTGAAGCAAAGGCCATGGAGGATGTTGTTTACTGGCCTGCTTCCTCTCATTCGTTTAGTTACATTGCTCATACAGCCTAGGCCTACTTGAGTAGGCACAGCACTGCCCACAGTGCCCCACAGCTTGCTCACCCACCAATCTGATGGGAGCAATTCCTTAATTAAGGTTTCCTCTTCCTGGGTAACTCTAGTCTCTGTCAAGCTGAGAGTAACTAACCTGCACAGACTAGTTGTGGGTGTGTATTTTGTTAAATGTCCAGGGCTGGCGATATGACTCAGTGGCCGCCAAGCCTAACTTCAGTCCCAGAACCTAGCTGGCAAACTCTACAAGTCATTGTCTGATCGTCACAGGTACAATAACACTTACCTCCTTGCCCATCTCACCCGTAGTTAATTAATTAATCAAAATGTGATTACTTAATGTAAGAAGATTAAACTTTTAAAAAGCCCACCTGGGGACCAGCAAGGGGGCTCACTGGGCAAGGCAAGTCTGACAACCAGAGTTCAAGCTTTGTAACTCTTTGTGGAGGGGGGGAAATAGATTCCTAAAAATTGTTCTCTAATTTGCACCTGAGTGCTGTGGCACACCTGTGGGCACACACAGGAAAGAATTACATAAGTGTAAAATAACTCTGGGCTTCTCCCAATGCCAAGGTAAAAGCTCATCACACAGAATTACTTGCATCAATGCTCATTCATGTTGACTCTTCTGTTTCTCATATTGCACGTAATTGCTTCCAAATGTAAACTCTTGGGTTCCTCACTTTGTGTTTACCTTATGAGTCACCACTTTCAAGTGTCATGGTTTTGTTAACATTCTGTCTCTGTTTTCACTGTGGTTTCCCTCTAGTGTGGAATGGAGGTGTCTCCACTGAAGAAGAGAGTGGAGTATTTACCAGAGCCCTGTCTGGATGTGAAGATGGTGAAGCTGGTGGTCACAGGCGCAAGATTTCAGAGAGATGACAGAAACAATTTGGGGAGATCTAATGTCATTGTGTCATTTTTATATACTTTTCTCTCTTTAGAGGGTTCTGTATGTGTTGATATAGATGATAAAAGAGATATCGATGATACATATAGATATAGTCTAAAGTTTCTGACCTGGCCTATACCCAAGGTCTGGACCTATAGCCTTGTAACTGCTTAGTCCCAAATAATCACATAAAGGCTTATATTAATTACAAACTGTTTGGCTTATGGCTCAGGTTCATTACCAACTAGCTCTTACAATTTAACCCATTCTTATTAATATATGTGTTGCCACATGGCTAGTGTTACCTGTAATTTCAGATTGTGTTCCTTTAGGTGGCAGCTTGAAGCATCTCCTTGACTCTACCCTTCTTCTCCTTTATTTCTGCTTGGATTATCTGCCTGCCTCCAAGCTGCCTTGACATAGGCCAAAACAGCCTCTTTATTAACCAAGGGTAATAAGCATATTCACAGTGTACAGAAAACCATCCCACTTCAGATGATGGAGATAGCAATAGAGATAGATGTAAGTAATGCATGTTTGTGTGAGCACATGTGCCTGTGCAGCTATGTGTACATGCATATGGAAGCTAGAGACCAACCTGAATATTATTCCTCAGGACATCATCCTCTTTGGATGTTGAAACAGAGACATGGAACTCTGTGGTTCATCTAAACTGGCTGGTTAGAGGACCCCCCAGGAATTTTGTCTTACTTCCCAAGCACTGAGATTAAAAGCACACAACACCATGCCCAGATTACATGTGAAGGATCCAGAGATCAAACTCAGGTCTCATGCATTATCCCAGCCCCACAATGTATTTTCTTAATAATAGGTCTCTGATCTGTGGTGGAAACGTTCTCTGTATGATGTAAATAAAGTAACTGGTTTGGCCTATGTGGAGTGCCATAGAAGTGGGTGGAGGATCAGAGGACAGGCAGGTAGAAGGAGGGTGGAGTTAGTCAGTCTCCATCTGACCCCCGAGGAAGAGAGACATGTAAGGAATCCAGGTGAGCCACGGGCTGTGACACATGGCAGACAGATTAATAGAAATGGGTTGATTTAAGATGAAAGAGCTAGTTAGTAATGTGCTTGAAACATGGGCCAAACAGTATGAAGTTAATATAAGTGTCTGATCCATTTCTTTGGGGGATAAAAGCTGCCGCAGGCCAGGTACAAACCTCTGGGCCCAAACGGGCCCTGAAAACCATCTACAACACAGATCCTTTTTTAAAATATATATATATATATATATATATATATATATATATATATTTAAAATTTAGGTTTATGTGTGTGTGTGTGTGTGTGTGTGTGTGTGTGTGTGTGCTAATGAGTGCAGCACCCTTGTATGCCAAAAGACAGCACCAGATACCCTGGGACTGGAGTTACAGGTGATGTGCTGGGAACTAAACTCAGGTCCTTTGTAAGATCAGCACCTACTTTTAATAGCTCAGTCATCTCTCCAGCTGCTGGATATTCTATTCTTAATATAACCCAAGAATAGATGCCTAGTAATCTCATTACTAAAGTACCTAAGTAATGCATCTTACCAATTAGCTAGACTTAGTTATTCCAGTGGGCTTATATGATAAGTTTATTTTATCATTTTCTGGTCTATAATGTAATTTAAATACACCAAAAAGAATTCACTCTCCTGTGTTTAAACAACAGTGGCAGTTTTCCCACAAGTACCGCCCCAGGAGTTTGCCTTTCAGGAACTTCAGTGTGTTATCAGGAATTTCTGAAGTCCCTTTTATTTACCAACTCTCTCAAGCTGAAACCTGCTAAATACAACCCTGCAGTAAAGGAAGGAAATCCAGCCTAAGCTGAAGCCTGGGAGGGTGTGCATGTTGTAAGACTAGACAAAGAAAAAGAAAAGGGAACCAGAGGCAAGTGCTCAGAACAGGGAATTTTCTCTTTGCATGTGTGAGCTAAAGGATTTTAATGTCACCCAAGTAAAGATACTTCCTTTGATTTACATCATTTGAATCCATGCTTGAGGCAAAATGAAATAATAAATATGGTAGTCCTCTCTCTCCTGTAGTTTGTTTAGCAAAATGAATGATAGTCCTAAGCCTCTATCTCACAATAAAGGACACACATTGCTCACTCAAATTAAACATTCATCCCAATTTGAACATCATTTTTTTTTACTCATGCATATCCTGCACCCTGCCATATACACAATTTTTGAATACTCACAAATGAATGTTGACTAGACTGTGAAAACACCCGCTAGAGGTTTGAAATACTGAACACCTTACACAAGGCTTAATCTCAGGCATTACCATCACAATCAAACAATTATGCCAGCACACCATAGATGCTTCCTAAAAATGTTTTCAAATACGAATCAGATAGTTTTTATTATGCTGCTTTCAACTCACAGAACGAGGCAGCATTCTGCAATATCACTTCTTGGCCCCTTCTTCTTCGTCTAAATTCTAAAGAATAAATTGACAACAGACCTCTGGATTACCCAATAACACTCATCATGATGGGTTGTGCATAGATCAGGAAAGGCTGGGACTGTATCTGTTCACTAGAGGCATATACATAGATGCTCTGGTCCCAAGCAACCATTTGTACATTTGTCAGAGTTGCTTTGGATAAAATGCCTCATTGCAAGGTTTGGCTGGATGTGGCCAGAGTTGGAGACTAACAAAGGCTGGGAATTGGAGTACATATTAAAGGCAATTATCGCGGTAAAAACTTGTCGTGAGATATGTTTTAACTAAAGTTTATTTTGTTAAAATCACTTATAAAATAAAAAAGGTTTTAGTAACGTATTATGTTGTCGATCTGGAGCTCTGTTGCCACGAACTGAAAGCTCCGCCCCTTCTCGAGAGCCTTCTTGAGATAACGTGCCTGCATCCTGTCTCTCTCTAAGTGTTGTCTGAATCCCATTCTCAGTGGTCATGCCCCTGTCAGCTTCTGCGCTGTGCTGCAACCCGCACACATGTACAGTTCCTAATTTCCCGCTACAAAAGGAAAGGACAGTGACCTCAGCTTAGACACCAGCAGAAGAAGCTGAATACGTGATTCAGATGCAGGTCAGAGGGAGACAACAGAAGGCAAGAAGAAACTTGCAAAAGAAGATAAACTGAATGCAGAATCATAATGGCCACCTCCGGGTTGCTGTGTGGAGATGTATCAGGGTGAGGTCAATGAGCATTGTGGCTGAGGTTAGTAAGATGTCACCATGAAGCTGACTGAGACAATAGTCACCTCTTTTCTCAAGTAAAGAATCTCAAGTTCACATTTCTTGGTGTCCATCTTGTTGGTTATTTATGTGTTTTATGTGCATTGCACATATGTACTACTTCAGGCTAACGCCGTCTTCTCCTTCTATATTACTTATAAATGAAACTGACATTTGTTCCTCAAGGTGTGACTTTGTTTTATTCATCTTCCCACTAAGGTGTTGCGGCTCATGCCTGTAATCCCACCAGCTGAGAGGCTGAAGAGGCAGGATTGCCAATAGTTTGAGGCCATCCTGGGCTACATGGGGAGTTTTAGTCCAGCCTGGGATACAGAGAGAAACTTTGACTTGAAAAGCATGCATAAACAAAAAAGGAGAATTCTTTCTTATGACATTTGTACTTTTGCTGTCTACTGAACATGATTCTGGAGTTGTATGCGTAGCTCACAGAAGCCTCACAGCAGTTGGCTGGAGACGATATGTCACATAAGCAGAAATGGATGCTGTGTTGATATATTATAATTTAATAAAAAAATAGTCTGGAATATCAGAGGACAGAGCCATCCATGGAGCAAAGCCATGAAGGTCAGGGAGTGGTGACCAGCCAAGCGGGACAGAGAAACTTCCTACTACAGAATACTTGCTAAGAACTCAGTCATGATTACACTGTTACATGGCATAAGCTGGTAAAACTGGTTCCACAAGCAGTCTGGCCCTTCTCTCATGTTCCTTGCTTGTATATTGTAGAACTAAAATAGAAAGTTCTAGAATGAAATTGCATCGTTGTAAAGTGAACTTGCGTTTCTCCAACTTTTTCTAACACACAAAAGGGTGTTACGAATGCACAAACCCTACTGGGTACCTCCTATGTAGAGGAGGTAGCCACTGGTTTAGAAATAGGATTGGACTTGCACTGTTTGGAAATATTGTTGTCATAAAAGTAAACATAAGATTTCTAATAATGATGGCTTGGGGCAGAAGTGTCAAGAGTCAATCAGAAAGCCATACAATAAAGGACAAAGGGAAAATCCAAGAAAGAATTGAAGAGGGCTCAGAGGTAACTCCATAGCCCCTGTCTTCTATTCTTAACTGTAAAACCATACAGGCAAAGCTGCCAAGTTCTGCTGGTTACTATGGCTGAAGCAGGTCCCCTTAGTGGATCTTCACCAACTTTCTGTTTTTATGGTTAACTTCACTGCCTAAATTTGGCTATTCTGGAACTGTTGTAAACATTAGCATAAACCAGGCTGGTCTTAATCTCAGAGAGCAACCTCTTCTTTGCAAGGGCTGGGATTTAAAGTGTGCACCACCACACCCAGATCTAAGCTTCTCTTTAATTTTTTTTTATAAGTTTGAAACTTATTCCATTTTTAAATCTGTTTACTTCCATAAACAGAGGATTTAGTTTTATTCCGCTTTCTGATGGGCCTTTTCTCTTCAAATTTCACATTGTATGCCTCTTTTTCTTGCTCGGTTTGCTCCTTTTTCATTATAAATATTTGTAAGAGGGACCACAAGTAACCACATGACAGAGTCAATGCTATGCTATTTTGAAATTTCTTCTGCCAGCAGAATTAATCCAAAACACTTCACTTTAGCCTCGGGTAGATTCTTCAGACAAGGACTAAAAAAACAGCACATTCTTTATCAAAATAACAAAAGAACAATATCTAGGCAACACACTAAAATTCTCCTCTGAATCTCTTTTCACAGGCCTTCATGTTTAAATTACTCTTAGCACTGCTGTCTTCCATGCTTCTATAAGTATGACCCATTAAGCAGTGCTCAAAGCATTCAACTGCTTTCCTAACTCAAAGTACCAAAGTCAAAAATTTTCCAAACAAATACTTGGTCAAACCTACCACAGCAACACCTCAGAACCTTATTGTTGCAGGAGAATTGCGTATACAGTCAGAAAATGTGCTAGAAGCTTCAGAATTTCCTAAGAAACACCATGCTAATACCAAGGGTTTGAAGAAAGATGTTTCTATCACTTGGCAACAAGCCAAGGAAATTATAAGGAAATGTTCTGCTTGTTCTTTACGTAATGAAATTCCACTACCTGCAGTAAGTAATCCTAAGGGTACTCAAAAAAAAAAAAAAGAAAGAAAAGAAAAGAAAAGAAAAAGAAAAAGAAAAAGAAAATGGCAAGTGGATGTGATTCATGTTAAAGGGTTTAAAAAATTAAAGGATGCGTACCATACCATGAATAAATATTCAGGATTGCAATGGGCAACTGCTTAGAATTCGGAAAAGACTGATTCTGGAACTATACATTTATTAGACATTATATCCACCATGGGAATACTTGTGCAAATTAAAATTGACAATGCTTCAGCATATGCCTCTAGTAAAATAAAATAGATTTTTCATATTATAACATAAAACGTTATTATATATATATCTCCCACAATCCTACAAGGTAAGCAGTTACAGAAAGATCTAATTGCACTTTAAATTGTATGCTTATTAAACAGAAAGGGATAATAAAGATCCAACAGATAAATTAAACAATGCTTTATTAATTTTAATTTTTTAAATGATAATGAAAAAAGAACAACTACAAGAAAATATTTGAGAGTAGAGAAAACAACTTTGAATTAAATCAGCCTATATACTTTAAGTATGTGTTGACTTCAGAATGGAAACCAGAATATTTGTTACATTGAGGAAGAGGTTCAACTTTTGTTTCCACAGGAGAGAAAATAATCTAAGGATACTATAAAAATTGACAAAAATTAGACTTGAACATGAGAGATCTCTTAATTAGGAGAGGTGATAACTCATCAAACAGTATGGTGATTCAACCTGGCAAAAAGAAAACTCCCTAAAATTAAGGTTAGAGGAGGGTTTTGACTTTGTCTTTCCAGAAGAATAAAAGTATCCAACTAAGGAATTTAAAGACCACTGGACAAATGAGACATCTGAAGAAGAAGGACAAATTATCCAGGAAAAAAAAATGTTCCCCACAAAAAATAATTTGGCCTACTGGTATATCAAATTTTCAATAGGATAAAATTTCATAAATCTTCTCAAATGTTTGTTTCTTCTGTTCTTTACAGACATATAAGGCAAATGGTATTTTTGTAATACCAATTTAATTACAAATTAAAGTTGACTTTGGAATTAGAACATGGTGCTCTCTTTCTCTAAACTCAAGTATGCTTATTAAAGGGAAAATAAAAATCTTTATCTCATGGTAGAAGAGCCACATAGTATAAAACAGAAGAAAACCCCAAATTAAGGACTATTCTATTGGCACTAATCTCATAATCCTTTGGTTTTATTTTGACTCTTTAAATCTTTTCTTGAGGTATAAATATTATCTCACAATAAATAAGCTTAATATATATTTAATCTTTCAGTTATGATGTTAATGGTCATGTAGAGTACTAATTCTAAATATAGTTGTTAGTTCTGCACATAAAAGCAAGTACACTCTAACAAGGCCACACACTAGAGTTTATTTAAGAGAGGAGTCCCAGGCGGGTGAAGAAGCAGAGAAGTCAGGGGACAGAGAAGAAAAAGGACCTGAGCATGCGCTCGCAGCCACTTTTAAGGGAAGGGACGTGCATGGGTATGAGTCATGGGTCCAGGGAGGTGTTTCCGGGTCCAGGGAGGTGCTTCACAGGATACATCATGGGTCCAGGGAGGTGCTTCACAGGATACATCATGGGTCCAGGGAGGTGCTTCACAGTATGCATCATGGGTCCAGGGAGGTGCTTCCCTATGCAGTGCCTCAGGGTTTACATAGCCACGCCCAGGGGCATGCCTCGGTGCAAGTGCAAGATGCATCCCACCTGAGCCAAGGGGCTCAGCTACTTGGAATGCCAGGAATCTTTACAATAGGCTTCTTCTATCTTCCTGTACATGATTTCAGGCTTGAGTCTGAAGTAGATAATTAGGAATTAAGCATGTGTATCTGGTATATTTAATAGATTATGACCCTTTTATATCTTCAAAATCTGCTGCATATGACATTTAAAATGTTGTTTTCCACAGTGAACTATGAACTAACAGTGACTTCTGAAGTCTTTCCAAAAATTATAAGGTCCCACAACAAAAATTCTACCTGGATTGTGGCAATGCCACTAAGCTGACAAACACCATCCAAAGATCAGCTTTGGACAATAAACTAATCAGGACAATTTCAAGGTGGTTAGCTAAAACCATCCAGCCTCACAGACTACTCCAATCAACACTTCAGATAGCCTTGCACTTTTCCATCACACACAGACTGGACAACAGCTAGCTGTTTCATAACTTGATCTTTATCTCAATTTTTTCAGGGTCCTCTAAAGATGCCATTGCCCCCCAAAATAGGAAGTAATTTTAAGAACCTGACACCCACATTCCCAAGAGGTGGAGTGGGTAGTTTTGAGTCATTTGTTGAATGTTTGCCATTGTTGAGAAGGTTTGATCACAAGTTGTTATTGGTCATGGTCAGGGAGAAAACTCAGCAAAGGAATTTAGATTCAGGGATCTTGTCTTGAAAGAAAAAGGGGGATATAGGAATAATATGATAAAAAGGTAGATTATTGTATCACTTTCAGACTAAAAAAGGAACTATTAGTCTCAAATACTTTACATTAGTATGATGTTTTTATACTGACACAAATTTAAGGAGTTTTTTGTTATACTGTATTGATGTTTCTGTAGGTAAACTTTTCCTGTGCCAATAGATACTCCTAATTAATCACTCAGAAACTTAATATTAATCATAAATACTTGGCAGATGGCTCAGGCTTCTTACTAGCTCTTATATCAAGCTAACCCATATTTCTTATCTGTGCTTTGCCATGTGACTTGGTACCTTTTCTCAGTACAGCATGCCCTTCCTGCTTCTATCTGCATCTGCTGGCAACGCTATGATTTTGCCCAGAATTTTCCTAGTCTGAATCTCTTGCCCAATCTTTCCTACTCATCTATAGGCCATTCAGTTCTTTCTTGTATATATATATTTATTTATTTATTTGGTGATTTTACATCATGCACCCCATCAAACTCAGTTATCAGTCATCTCAGTTTCATACCCACTTTTATGATCTCCCCATTTACAAAAAAGCCTATTCATGATGCTTATTTGCTTACAAGAGCATAATTGAACTCCCTGTGGCCAACCCCTTAGAGAAAATGAGTCCTTTCTAACCCACAACCCTGCCAGAGGCCTTCAATGCAGAAATGAAGCACATTCAGTTCTTTCTTAACCAATGAGAGTAATACATATTTACAGTGTACAAAGATTGTTTCATAGCATATTTCTATTCTTGTTTAAGGTATGTTTGTATATTGATACAAATTTAAGATTATTTTTTGCTATACTATATTATGCATTTCTATTTATTGTATCTACACAGCATATTTTAAAATGTTATATGAAGTTCTAGTTCTTGAAAGATACTTAGAATAATAAAGAAATACATGTTAATAATCATCTATGACGATAAAATTTATTTATACTCAGACATGTTAGGTATATTTTTGAGGCCATACAGAGACATATTTTAGATAAATAGGTGATCTTAAAATACTTCAAAGATCTACAGAGTATGATATTTAAAGTGCTTTAATAACATAAGGCTTTTCATGACAGTGAGACATGTCTGCTCTGGACAGCAACAATTTACTTCAAAAAAGGATTTGGGGCAATGAAGAACCTCTCCATGGAATTTGATTTTTTTTTTTGTGACAAGAGCTAGCCATTTGAGGAAAAGAAAATGCCCTTGCTGTGAGTATTTTCTGAACTGGACAAGAAGAACACACACAAAAAAAGGTGACTACCAAACTCTGCCAAAACAAGGTAAGATAGTCCTTCAAAATTTCTGCTTCACAGAAAAGTCTGTCAAATATTCTAGGCCTTTAGTCTGAAGATGGATACCCCAAAATTACAGAGGAAACTTGGCTGATTGCTCAGGTAGCCAGCTTTTTCTGTCATTATTGAGTTTTGGAAGTGGTTTACTCTAACTTCCTATTTACTCAGGTAATATTTATATCCTTCTTGGGCCTCTAATGAAGTTGAAGATTAGATAGTTATAGTTACAATTTTCCTTAGTTATAATAGAAAATAAATTAGCTACAAAACTTTGGACTCACCAAGATAAGATAGAACATATTTTCTCTGAATTAGCTAAATACTAAGGAACTGGATATTATGAATATAATTATTACATAATAATTATTCTTATTGTATATAGTTTTGTATTGTTATATGTTCCATGAGGTTTCTGTCCCCATTCTGCTAATGGCCGCTTTTCCCCCAAAAAATGACTCAGACACTTAATTAATTTCATCCTGTTTGTCCTATGTCTCAGGCACATTGCTAGCTAGCTCTTTTATCTTAATTCAACCCATTTCCATTAATCTACCTGGCCATATGGCCTGGCCTGTGGCTCACCTGGGTTCCTTACATGATTCTTTTATGAAAGCTGGATCAAGTCTGTCCAACTCTGCCCTCCTCCCACCTATACCTCAATTTCCATGCCTACTTCTATGGTGCCTAGCATGGTTAAAAAAGTTCCTTTATTTAAACCATGATATTCACAGCATATAGAAAGACATTGCCACCTCAGTTGTAGTTAAACACTCTCCTTTTATTTAGACAAAAGAGGAGAAATGTTTCAGGAGAACTGTCTGTACAGACAATTCACTGTGCCAATAAAGCAACCTTGAATCAAAGAATGGAGTCAGCACTATGCTGACAGGGATTAGCCACAAAGTTCTTGGAGGACTTAAGGTGGCTAGAGAGAAGGGGAAGAGAGGAGAGGGGAGTTCAGCAGACCTTCTAGGACTGGTGGTTCAGGAAAAACATGGAGAGAAGATCAGCCCATCACTCTACTTTCCTTGCATTTTTCAGGTCTTTATCTCAATTCCTGACTCCTGAGTTTTTATTATACTAGAAAAAATTAGGTAATCATTACATCTGGTAGCCTCTTCTGCTATCAACTTCTGTCTTAAGGTTTCTGTTGCTGTAAAGAAACACCAGGACCACAGCAACCCTTATAATAAAAACATTTGATTGGATCATTCACTTATAGTGCAGAGGTTTAGTTCATTATCATCAGGACAGGAAGCAAAGCAGCATGCAGACAGGTATGATGCTGGATAAGGAGCTGAGGGTTCTCACATCTTGACTCACAGGCAACAGAAAGTAGTCTGAGACACTGGGTGTGGCTTAAGCACATATGATCCCTCAAAGCCCACCTCCACAGTGACACACTTTTTTCAACAAGAGCACAACTATTTCAACAAGGCAACACTTTCTAATAGTACCATTCCTTTGGGGGGCTTTTTTTTTTTTCAAACCACCACACATGGGGAACCATGATCTTCAGCACAGCTTTGCTCTAAGCATCATCGACAGTTATTGTTATGGTATGTTTTTTTACTGTGGGTGCTCTTCTGTGCATTTTAGCTGTGAATATTGGTGATAGCACTGTATTCATTTAGAATCCATAAAAAGTAAAGCTTCTCAGAACTGAAACCTTTCTGCTAACTCAGCATTTAAGTCTGTTTATCTGGAAATGTGTAGGCAACAGAGGCATGCCATGATCACAAATTTCCCAATATTCAGAATCTTTCAATTCACACAGAAGAAAATCTGCTTGGTCTCCATCGTCCTCTATTTGCCTTTGAACAGTTTGAACATCTATTGATTCAGTTCTTAGGCTCTTTTCTTTCCCTCATTACCCAATTGGTACCTTTTGTTTGTTTTGTTGCTTGGTTTTGTTTTTTGTTTGTTTGTTTGTTTTTTGTTTTGTTTTTGTTTTTGTTTTGAGACAGGGTTTCTCTGTGTAACCATGGCTCTCCTGGAACTAGCTTTGTAGACCAGACTGGCCTCAAACTCAGAGTTCTGCCTGCCTCTGCTGGGACTAAAGGCGCATGCCATCACATCAACACCCAGTTTTTGTTTGTGATGGTGACTGCATTGCCTCTTCGGTCTCTTTGCCTGTCTCATTACTTGACAGCAATGACTTATAGCAGGAAAATGCTCCTTGGGTTCACAGTTTAGGTGTCAATCATAGTGGGGAAAGCATAGTAGGAGAGCACAGCAGATGGTGGCACATGTGACAGAGACTATACATACAGCAGAAGAACAGGAAGCAGAGAATAGGGCAAGTAGGAGTTGAGAGCATCCTTCAAAAGCCCAGCCTTAATATGCCAGTTCTTCCAGCTACATTCTACCTCCTAAGAGATCCAGAACTCCCAAAAGTAATGTCACAAGTTGGAAACAACCATTCAAACTGTGAGCTAATGTAGCATAAGGATTCACTAGTAGGAGAATGCTCAAGTGAGAGGCAGGGCACTACCAAGCCCAGGGAGTCAGGATAAAAATTTCCTGTGACAATCTATCAGCCTCAAGTTCCAACTTCCTTTGTCAGTTGTTGATGCAATCTCAACCGAGTCTGCTAATTTTACAATTAAAATTAGATTTAAAAATTAGAGAACAAACCAGCATGCATATGAATTCTGGGATAAGGTAATCTTGGAAGATTCTCCTGTCTTTAAAGTGTGGATAAAATATCTTCCTGGATCATGTCAGGTTAAACTGTGTAAGAAGGTCCTTACACCTCCTCAGAGTTCAACCAGCCCCTCCTTAGTATAGCCCTCCTGGTGTTGGCCAGGTACTGGGTCTTTTACTAAGACACCATTAAAATTAACTGAATTGCTCTGTTAATTATAATCCCACCCTCAGAAGGCCTCACTTTAGTCACCTGGAATGTAACAGATGGCTGCTATGGGCCACTTAGCATCTCAACACAAAACACATAAGGTACAAATAATTTACCATGCTAGTCTGGTTGTTTGAGCTTTGCTTCCAACCTGGAGTGATACAATAATTAAAACTGAATTTATTCACCCATTTCTTGATGCTTTGAGGTTCAAAGAGTTCTGATTTCAACTACCATGGAGTCCCTTTCTTTTTCCAAAGACTCTTTTTAATTAGAATAGAATTATAGCATTGCACCCTTCCCTCCCCTGCTCCCCATTCTCAGGTTGAGAGTCTCTTTTATTATTGCTGTTGTTATGTGTGTATACACACAAGTAATACAACACGCTGAGTCTATCTCTATTGAGAATTTTTCATTATTATCTTCATAATTCCATTACTTTCACACTATATCTTATTTGAAGATTAAAAATTCTTGTCTTTATTCTCTTTCTGTCATGTAATGGATTATTCCTTCCACGGAATGCCCATTGTTTTTCAATCCACTTCTGTAGCTATACAAACCAGAACTACATATAAACATGTACATATACTTATTTCCCTCCATTTCTGTTGTCACCAACTGGTGACAGAAAAAGAAAAACAATGCAAACAAACAAGAAACATTCACTATCTTGGTTTCTTTTCCGGTTGCTGTGATTTTAAAAATAGCCAGTCTAAACAACTACAGGGAAATGAGTCATCTGACTCACAATTTCAGGTGACAGTCCATTATTATGGGGGAGGGGGGCAAGACAGCAGGAACCTCAAGTATCTAGGCATATTATAGTGAGGAGCAGGGAGCAAGGAATTAAGAAATGCATGCTAGCACTGAGCTCACTTTTCCTAAACAATCCAGGCTTCCTTGCCTAGGGAATGTGCTCCCCACATTGAAGTGGTTCTTCTCACCTCAATTAAGGCAGACGAGATTATCTCCCACAGACACGCCCACAGGCCAATATCAGGTGATTCTTGATTGTGTTAAATTGATAATTAAAGCTAAATACTGAATCTGAATGTGACAGTGGCATGCTAGGAGGCCTCACTGTTTAACACATTGCAACAATTTAGAAAACAATGCCAAAAAATGTCACAGAATAAACCAGACAACAGACTCACAATCCCTGTCTGATTCTTGTGACAGGTGATTGGCTTTCAGCAGGCAGTCCTTCCTCAGAAGAAGCAATAAGGAATATGAGAGCTCATTTCTTTTGGTCATCATGGAGACCAGAAGATGTAACAAGGACTAGCTGTAATTTGAAACTTGACATTTTAGTTTCAAATAGCCAAGGATGTTCTTATATTCATTTGGGGTGGGGGTGTATGTGTGTACTGGTGGATATACTGGGGGAGGCACATGCGTACCTATGTACATGTGTGTAAAGGCCAGTGATTAGCCTTCAGAGTGTTATTCTTGAAGAACTGAGTGTCTTGTTTGATGAGGTAGTCTCTCATGGGATGAGGATTCACCAGTGAGAAGGTCCCTGGAGTCCTCCCATTTCTGAATCCCCAGAGTTGGAATTCTAAAAACTTGCTACAATGGCCAGCTTTTAAGTGAATGGTGGAGACTGAACTCAGGCAGTTATGTTTGCAGAACAAGCAGAGGGCACTCTGCTTAGCTCTCTCCAGCCCCTCTTGTATTCTTAATGACTTTGAAATGTCCCCAAAGACATCCATCCAGATGACAAATCCTTTGTGCCTGGAACCTAAGTGCACATTCTATACAAGGGTGCGGTGTCCTGAGCAGTGTTCAACACTCAGATTCTCAGCTGCTGCACTGAGGAGCTTCACAGATACATTGACTCTGGCTTTACATTTTCATTAGTCATTTGGAGGAAATCCCAGTACTTTTCAAGAAATGTAACCACTGCCACACACCTGTGTTCATCTGCCCTCAGAATTGTATAGATGCACATGAATGGGTGTCACAGTTGGAACCCACAATGCACCCCACAGGCTCTTGTTTCCAGCACCTGGTCCCCAGCAGCCATGGCTGTTTGGGGAAAGCTGTAAAATCTGAGGAGGCAAGTTTTAGCTGCAGAAGTACTTGACAAGGAACTGCTGAAGGCTGAAGCACAGACCCTGGTTCTGGCCTGTCTTTCTGCTTCCCAGACATTCATCATGTGAATAGCCTGTACCACCTCCACCACAGACTGAGATATCTCCAAGCAATTCCCAGGGTAGGAACTGGGATCCTTTGAAACCAGGAACCAAAAGAAAGTCTTCTTTCTTCAAGTTGTTTCTGTCTGATGTTTGGTAATGCCACTGCAAAGCTGGCTCACAAAATAGAGAATTCTGTATATTGTGAAAACATTTGATTCTATGTCTCCTAGCACATTCAGCTGTGAATGTGACTGTATTGAACTGTGAATTGTTTTGTTATAAACCTCGAAGGGTTCCCCTTATTTCTGGTTCAAATTATTGTAAAGACATTCCAGCTTTAAATTATGTTATTGGTAGGTTAAAATATCTATGAATTCCATATCATAAGAGAAAAAATTATACCCTACAAAAACCAATATTCCTTCGGATAGAATTGTCATTATAGCAAAATTAATAGCACGCATCTATGAAAGCCACACTATCCCATACCTTTCCCTGTTTTTTTTCTCTAATAATCCCTGACACACCTGATTAAAACCCAGGGGTTAGGGAGATGGATGAGGGAGAAAATAGCTTTCTGAATAAATCTCAACATTGCAGAGGTGAAGGTAGGTGGATCTGAGGCTCAATACCCAGCCATCCTTACCTAATCAATGCACTAAAAGCTGATGACAGACCCTGTCTCAAAACAATCAGTAACAAGGTGAGCAGCTCCTGAGGATCAACACTCAAGGTTGACCATGCCTTCATCTTCCATGTGCATAGATGTGTATAGATGTGTATATGTTTCTATACACACACACACACACACACACACACACACACACACACTCATACCACCATTACCACCACCACCATCAAACAATTTGTGAGTTTCTGCTGGCTTAGCAAATAAAATACTTTTTTGAATTACATCATGTTGTAAAAATCTGAGGATCATCACTATGAACATCAAGCATACTAAGCTCTGGGTACCATTATGAGCAATATAATAAATGCTGCCTTTACCTCTAAATTTTGTCTGACTGGTCAAATCTGCCTTCACAGATTTCCCACAGATTTCCCTGGTTAGTGGAACAATGGTCCCTGAACATTTGAAAATGGACACTAGTTCATTCACACTTTAATAAAATATTATTAAAATATTCTTATTTCATAGATGCTTTCCCTCTCACACTTCTCTCCCTGTCTCTGTCCAGGGCTGCTCTGCTTGTGCAAGTTCTTGAAATATAGTGATCCATAGTTTTGATTTGTGGTAGCCTCTAGCATATAGAACATCACCAGAATGCAAATCTAAGGTCCTATAAAAGTTTCAAGACCTTGGAGATTATTTAGTAAATTATTGACAACTCTATTGTTTGAAACACTTGCAAGCTAAAAGTGCATATTTAAAGAGAAACACTGGCTGTGGAGTCTCTCTGGCCCTGACCTATCAGTCGGTGTGCAACCTTATCTTCATAAAACACTCTTTGAAATCAACAGGAATTGTGCTGTTCAGGGAGAGAGGTACATGCTTCCAATAGTAATGTGTGTGACGCCAGCTCCTACATATCACAGAGGGACTCCATGCCACCCCATCAGACTACAAAGTCAGGAATCCAGAACCAATCAGCTGGTTCTGCCTTTCCAGTCTAGCATATAACTTGTGAGACACATCATTTTTCTTCAGTGATAATGGCAAAACTGTACAAATGTCAGATACTTAGGCCTTCCAGAAAGTATAATTGCTAGTAATACCCAATTGTTAGCCACAAACAAGCGAGATGTCACTATGATTAACAAGCAGAAAAACAATCCGCTGCAATATTGCCTTAAAATAAAATGTATCTGATGGGGCTGGAGAGATGGCTCGGAGATTAAGAGCACTGACTGTTCTTCCAGAGGTCCCGAGTTCAATTCCCAGCAATCACATGGTAGTCCACACCATCTATAATGAGACCTGGTACCCTCCTCTGTCCACTGTATACATAATAAATAAATAAATATTTTAAAAAATGTATCTGGCTTTGTGTGTGCATTTGGAGGCCAGAGGTCAGTACTGGATTTCCTTCTCAATCACTGGTTTTTTTTGTTTGTTTATCTGTTTGTTTTGTTTGTTTGTTTTTTGGTTTTGAGAACCAGGTTTCCACTTAACCTGAAGCTCACTAGTCAGCCAGCAGGCTCCAGGGATTCTCATCTTTCTGTCTGCCCAGTGCAAAGTTCATAGGCTTGCACTACTATCTAGGTTAGTGTTTTATCAACTTGACATAAGCTAGTCTTATCTAAGAAGGCAAAGCTTAATTGAGAAAAAGCCTCCATCGGATTGGCTAGTGGCAAGACTATGGAGTATTATCTTGATTAGTGATTGATGTGGGAGAGCACAGCCCACTCTGAGAGGTGCCTCCTTGGACAGCTGGTCTTGGATAGTATAAGGAAGCAAAATGTGCAAGCCAGGAGGAGCAAGCCAGTGAGCAGCACTCCTCTGGGGTTACTCCATCAGTCCCTTCCTTCAGGTACCTTGTCTTCTTGCTGTGACTTCCCTCAGGATGTCTCCAGGATGAAATAAAGCCTTTCTTTCTTCCTTGAGTTGCTTCTGGTCATGATCTTTATCACAACCTTAGGAAGAAAACCAGAACAACCACCACAATAGTCCTCTTTGTGAGTGGCTGGATGGGATTTGAACTCAGATCCTCAAGTTTGCAAGACAAGCACTTTCTTCACTTAACAGCACATCTCAACAAGCTATTAAGATAAGACACTAAAAGATGAATCTCCATTAAAACACCTACCCTCAACCTTACTGTGGAATCTTCTCACCCTTTTTCTGCAATAGTATTCGTTTTTTGGAACTAGAGATTGAGGTTAGGGCCTTGTGTATGGTAGATAATGCTCGACTCATGAGGTAGATTCCCCAGCCTATGCAATAGTACTTTTAACTCAGTGTTTATGTTAAAGTCTTATGATTTTTCTCCTGTGGTTTTCACTCATTACTGAAAAGTCACCTTCAGTGCAGATTTCACCTATCATATTACTCCCTATATCCATGTGTGTATATGTGTGCATATAGTTTCCGATATAGGATAATTAACTATTTGGTTAAAAACAAAATCAACAAATGTGCCAGTCAGATAAGCCATTAGTTTTAAGTTGAGGATAGTTACATATTAAAAAAAAATTAGAAAGAAGTACAAAATCTAGACCATAGTTCAATATCAGAAGTACAACTTTAGAAATGGCAGCCTTAGGTTATATAGCACCCAGTAGAAGCTTCCAGGTTGAGGAAGGTATTGAGGTTCTCATCAACTTTATAGCTAGAGAAGATTATTAAAAACCCATATTTCTCCTACTCAAGATTGTTCCCCAATGGGAAGATTCAGAATATAAAGCATCATCCCCTTTTCAGCCTTCCCACTCCCTCCTGTTTCAGGAAACAGAAATCCCAGGGATGGAGCATCCCAAAAGAGAAGACACATCTTTATCACTCAATAGGAGGAGATGAGGCAGGAGAACATTCCCTGAGATAAATAGAAAAGCTGTTTTCTTGGACACTGTCTAAGGATAGGATTTTCTCTTCCTTATAGAGAGTTATAAACATGCTTGGATGGAGACACGGCTTCCTGGAGAGAGTTGCTTTTACAACATTTTTGTTTGTATTGAAGTCTGCATCAGAAATCACCTTTGCTAGCCAGGTATGATACATGCTAGAAATCCCAGCACTCAGGAGGTAGAGGCAGGAAAACCAGAATGCAAACTCATCCTCAGCTACATCCTGAGTTCCAGGCTGGCCTGGACCAAGTATGTCTTATCTCTATCTGACCCCTCCAAAGAAAGGAAAAAGAGAATTCCTTCTTGCTTTTCTTGCTATATCTTCAACTGATAAATGGCCATGAGCGATTGATTGGTTTGCCTCATGTGAAGTTTTAGAAATATTTAATGTTCTTTAAAACATCAGCAAATAGAATCAGTTAGCCATATATTTACCTCTGCTTACTTTATGCCTAAAGATGAGACAGTTTACAATTTTTATTAGTAACATTACTATTTCAGGGCACAAATAATAAAAAAGTGCAGAGTGGCTTATCCAGAAGGGCAAATGAGCTATTCAAAAATGGGCATTCCATAGTGGTTTACAGTATATACACTGAAGAAAGAAGAAAGCACTCCCACAAAAATGGAAAAGATGATACTGAGTTCTATAAACATATTTTATTAGGACATTTAGAATTTAAACAAAGTGATTATATAGCACAAACTTTAATGTAGTAAGACATCACCATTCTGAAGTAATTTAAGTATAAGCAAACTAAAAAACACTTCCTCTGCTGTTCAATTCCTTGGCTCTTAAGCACTATAATAAACAGATAAGAGGCTCCCTAGCAAAGGTCACGCAGCATCACTGGCTGTCTTTGAGGAGACAGCCACCAGTCTAGCCAAGGTCAGGGTTTGATGATGAACCCCAGATTAACAATTCATGATCATGTCTGCTTTTGCTGTGCATTTAAAGTTTTCCATAACTTTAAGGAAGGCTCATAGTGTGTATGTTGGGAGGAGGAGAATCAATGTTTATTATGCTTTTCCTTCGAATACCTCTGCCCTAAATTTCAACCCCTCAGTTTCTGCTTTATCACTGTTTACACCTCAGGGTTTGACATATTCTGTGGGTCAGGTTTCATATTTATACTATTTTACTTTTTGTGTGTATTCTATTTTTTGTAGGTATGAAGGGGGCATTGTGTATTATAATTCTTTAAGTTTTCATAACACCTATATGAATAAAATAATATCACCAAATTTGGGCCACTGATTGCAAAACTGAGCAATAACAAGGGAGCAAATACATAAATTATACCAGGCATCATCTCTGTCTGACAGTTCATTGGACAGGGTAAGGTTACTCTTTCCTGACCCTAGACAACACATCTGCTCAGAGCCATTTTGTTCATAGCACAGGAAACTGAACAGCCAAGCTCCTCGATTCCAATAGAAATACGATGCTAGAGGACCCGCCCTCAAAAGAGAGCTGTAAATCCTGCTAACATCCCCTGCATCTGTGAAGCTGGAATGATTCTCTCCAGACAAGCTTTAGAAAATAATGTATCGATTTCTGATGGCAATTTATTGTTTATTGGAATCAATGTGCTTATGTTGTAGCTTTCAATTTTGCCTTTTCCCCTCTCACTCCTGGTGGTTGCAAGTATGAAGCCAGAAATGCAGCAAGCTTCAAAGGGGTCACTCTGCAAATGTCTGGAATTTAAATGGCATTGTTTGCAGTCACAAAACTCCTAGACACTCTGGGCATTTTGGGTAGTAACTTTAAATAACACAACATTAAACAAATGCTAAGAATTAAACCATAGTATCCCTTGTCCCTTCAAAGAAAACCAACAGTCAGTATCATCCCTAAACCCACACTTCCTAGAGCACTGAATAAAGGGCTCAAGCAAGCAAGGATGGGGTGGCATATTTAATAAAAGTAGCCTGAATATACCATCACACCAAATGACGTATGGGTATGAATGACGACACCAAAGTGTCACACAGAGCCTGTGTGTGGAGGCTCCAGCGGTTCTCAACCTGTGGGCCATTACCTCCTTGAGAGTCAAATGACCCCTTTAAAGATGTCACCTAAGCCCATCAGAAAAACACAGATATTTATATTATGATTCATAACAATCATACAATTACAGTCATAAAGTAGCAACAAAAATAATTTTATGATGGGGGGTCACCACACATGAGGAACTGTATTAAAGGGTTAAAGCCTTAGGAAGGTTGAGAACCACTGTGACAGAGGAATAGACTCAACTGTGTGTGTGTGTGTCTGTATCTATGTGTGTGTCTGTGTGTGTGTCTGTGTTTATGTGTCTGTCTGTGTGTGTGTCTGTGTCTATGTGTGTCTGTGTGTGTGTCTTTGTGTCTATGTGTGTATGTGTGTTTGTGTGTATGTGTGTCTGTGTCTCTGTGTGTGTGTGCCTTTCACCCACAAAGACCTGAATTCAATCCTAATAACCCAGGTATTTTATCACAACAGAATAAAGCAAGGATGTTGGGTAGATGGTGTAGGAATCAGCTTCCTGAAACATAAGAACACATTCTTTTTACCTGGACGTAGATCTGGATTGTGGAGGGAGTGTTTTAGGAATGTCTGTCCCTCTTTCCATCAGGTGGAACATAAGAAGGAGAATGACAAAGTTCTTCAAGAATAATCAAGAAATAAAAATAAAGATAACAGGCCCCTTGGTAACAGCCTAATTCCTCAGATAAGAAAACCTTGAATACCAGCTCCAACCTGAGGAGTCTCAGCATAAAAACTTGTCAACCAAATTTTCACTTATTTTTTTTTAAATTTTTGCTTAAGTTAGTATGAATAGGACCTCTATACCCTCAACTGATCCTAGGCTCATGTCTCTTCTAGAAAATTCCACCTATTACCTCAAGTGTGTCAGCAACTCTAGATATTACATGTCTGTCTTAGTCACTGGTCTATTGATGTGATAAAAACCATGGCCCTATAACCAAGGCAAGTTTTACAAGAAAGAGTTGATTGAGGGCTTACAGGTTCCTATGTGTAGAGCCCTTGACCTTCATAGCAGGGAGTATGACAGCAGTCAGGCAGGCATGACACTGGATCAGTAGCTGAGAGCTTATATCCTGACCCATAGGCATGAAACAGAGAGAGCTATCTTGGAAGGCCAAGAAATCTCCCCAGTGACACACCTCCTCCAACAAGAACACACCTCCTAAATCCTTCCCAACCAGTTCTACCAACTGTGGACTAAGCATTCAAATATATGATTGTATGGGGGTTGTCTTAGGGTATCTATTATTATGAAAGGACACCCTGACCATGATAACACTTATAAAGGAAAACATTTAATTATGGTGGCTCACTAACAGTTAAGAGGTTTAGTCCATTATCATCACAGTAGAGAGCATTGTGTCATACAGGCAGATAAGGTACTGGCTACATCTTGATCAGAAGGCAACAGGAAATGGCCTGGGACACTGGGTGGTATCTTGAGCATAGGAAACCTCAAAGCCTAGCCCCACAGTGATACATTTCCTCCAAAAGGCCATACGGACTCTTAACAAAGCTGCACCTTTCAATAGTGCCACTCCCTGTGGATTTAGAGGGGAGGGCAATTACATTCAAACTGCCATCACAGGGGCCATTCTCATTTACACCACTACTATGTATTTATAGTGATTATGAAGAGGCAATCACGAATTCTGGTGTGTGTGTGTGTGTGTGTGTGTGTGTGTGCGCGCGCGCGCGCTCATATGTGTATGCACCTCTATGTACAATGATTATTTGACAATAAGGCTATATTTTAAAGATCAGACAGAACACCACATCAATAAACCCATTGTGATTAAAAACAGAAATAAAACTAGTTATAAATTTTATTACAACCCCTGATGGCACAGTGTTAAATCCAATCTTATCTCTGAGGGATCATAATATATATTATGTAACTTGGAATAAGAGTATGATTCTCCTTCTTAAAGTAAGCAATAAATAAACTTTGGTACTTTGTATCACTTATTAGCTACTAGTTACACAGCTCAAAGCCTGACTTCAGCACACAGCCTGACTCCACACAGCCTAAGAATTGCTCACTTAGGAACTAAGAGAGAAATTAAAGGTCCTTCCCCAAGTTTCAAAACCAATTTTTGAAAGAAATCAAATCAGAGCCATCCATCACCCTCTTCCCAAGCTCTCACAGAAGACAAACTTATTTACTAAATGAACAAAATTCAAAATTCTTCTTGGAACCATTCATGCTAATGCTATTACATTTCTAGCCAGAAAAATAGCATCTGGATATAATGCTATCATTCTCTCCTATTGGAGTTCACTTGCACTGGCTGGGGAATTCCTTCATGACAGAACACCATCTCCCGAGAACTGGGAGCTGTCATGTTTGGCATTGTATATAGACAGCAGTTAGCAAGGTGCTTGGCGAATAAACCATACTTGTGAAATAGTTATTGGGTGAATAAATGAATCTGATAGCTATCACATATCGTAAAGAAGGAAAATAAAATTCATGAGCAGGAAATTCTGATGTGACTCTCCACTGCTGCTATGGTCATAGAGAGAGTTTCCCCTGGTTCCCTCAAGCTCTGCCTTAGCTCTAACTCACCATCTTTGCATGCATCCTGGTCCTCACCAGGAAGCTGAGAGACCCTGAAGTGACTGGATAAGGTTTTTCAAGTGATGACGGGCACAGGCATTCCTGAACATCTTCCAGGCTACGCCCTGTTCCTTGCAATGGCATAACTCCTGTCATCCACTCACGAGTAGATGCTTCAGACATCACCCTTCCACCCACTCACAGGTTGATGCACCAGACACCCACTGCCTTGCTTTTACTTTACATCCATCTTATAACTGTTTCCTCAAATCACTCCCAAAGGGGAGGTTGCTTCTGTAAGTATGGATCCAAAGATTTATCTTATTTTGAGACCCATGGACTCTAGTATTTTTAATTCAATGTGGCTTTGCAGATAAATGCTTTGAAACAAAACAATGCCATGTGTTTTTTAACAACTTTTTGAGTAAGATTTCTCATGGGGAAATGGTATTCTCTTCCATGTTACTATCTAGACCTGAACACTGCTCCATTTTCAAGTGTCAGTTTTTAGGCAAAATTTATATATTTTTAAATAAGTGTTCCTTAAAATAAGTAATTTTTTTAACCTGAGGTACATTTCAAGTGTGTAAAGGACTAAAATGTTTCAAAATAATTTCCATTCTAGAATCCATTAAACAACAGACTACATTTGAGCAGAGTAAGCAATATGAAAGATGTGGAGCTTCATTGCATAAAACCAAGGTATCATGAAGGTTACTCTGTACAACCTAAACATTCATCTGAGAAATTTTATTGTTTGGAGAAAAAAGGACTGTCTTATGGGCCCTGCAAAGGATGCTGGGTGAAGCTCAATGTTCATTACCTGGGTTTTGGGAGTCATGCAAATGAAGTATGTCTTCTCCCTCTGCATGGCCCTTGCCTCTCCACTAAGTGAAGGAATCTTTCTAACAGTAAGTGGTCATAGAGTTGAATACCTTTGGTCAAGGGCACAAGAGTAACAAAGCATAAATTCCACCTGACAATCATTATGGTTGTGGTACTGGGTGGGGTCACATGAGTGAGACCTGTTTTATTTCCTTCAGTTTCAATCTAGCAGAAATATTTTTCTTCATGTGGGCCCATGAGAAGCTTATAAACACTGTAGTAAGAATGCTTTGTGCCCATACAAACCCTAAAGACTGATACAATCTCCTCTCATTTCCTTTTCTGTTTAGAAGAATCAAGAGATGACTTCCATTGCCTCGTACACATGGTCTTCTAACACATCCCTTGAGGTGTCCCCAATGACACAGAAGGTAATGTGTAATGGGCCTAGGTTTATGACTTAGAAAATGAGGACAATTTTATTTGACTGCTTCCTTGGGATTTCCAAAAATACCATCTTTATATGCTCACTTAAAGTTATTGGGAGCCAACTTGAAGAGCATCTCCATCCAAGAGAAACTACAGAATCCTTGGGGCTGACTGTGAGGGAAAGTGAGAGATTATTGGTCAAAAAACCAGTCAGAGCATCTTCAAGCCTGAGGCTCGTTGGGGCAAGATATTAAAAGTGAACCGTGTTAATATGAACCTACAAACAAGAACTCAGTATGGTCTATAGACACAATAAGGTCATAAGGTTCAAACTGACTCATGCTAATTGCCCTGTGAGTTCATTTTGGGGGAAATAACTATTGGTATAAGTTGGCACACCCCCAGGGAGATGAGATAAGGGTAACTGTTGTCACACATGAGGTAGATTTTGTGTTTGTTCTTTGCCTGGAGGTGAAGGTGATTTTTATTGCTACATGTGTGTGTGTGTTCACAAAAGTGATTCCTCTGCACTGCAGCAAACCTGGGACATCCTGAAAAATTAATAAAATAAGCACAATTGTATATCAATAATATTAACTTTTCATCCAGCACTTTGTTAGATGATAGGCAAATGAATGTTAGGTAGGTAAATAGAGATGATAGATAGATAAATGACAAGCATGGGTAATGACTTACTTTTATTAGATTATTAAATAATACTCTCAGGGTTTTCCCACTTATTTCTCACAGGTTGGCGTGCTGTGAGCATTTCCATAGCTTATAGCTTCTCAGTCTTTAAAGCAAGATTTCTAACAGCCGCATAGAACTTCATCACGTGGGATTGCTGCACAATTGCTGGAATTTATTTAGTCATTTCCCTATTGTTAGAAATCATTTTTCATACTATCATAAGCAAATCTCAAACGAACATTCTCCTATTGAAATTCTCTTTGAACACCACAGGTTACTTCTCTAAGCTAAATTCCTAGACGTGAAATGACTGTCACAAAGCTGAACATTTTACATGCTTTTAAGTGCTTGAGATTACTTTCTAGAAAGGCTGGACAAGTTACAATCCCAGGAGCATAAACCCTTGTTCATTGCCCTATCCACTTATCAGCTCCAAGGCAACTGATTATCGCTTGCTTTTGACTACCTTTCAAATACAGAGGTAGCAAGGGAACGTGTAGAAATATAATGATAAAAACTCCCTTTTGCTTACTGCCCATGCCTCATGCACACTGCCATGACAGTCTTCGAAAATCATCAGAGGTTACTATGCTCTATATATTAGTGCACATGTCTCTAAATGTTCTCAGAACAACTACAGTCTCTCTCTCTCTCTCTCTCTCTCTCTCTCTCTCTCTCTCTCTCTCACACACACACACACACACACACGTCAACATATGAATTGTTTACATTTATTTCATGTATAAGTGTAGTGTGCGTGAGCCCATACGTCATGTACATACCTCAAGGCAACCATGTAGAGGGCTGAGGACAACTTCTGCCATGAGAGTTCTAGAAACTGAACAAAGGTCTTAAGGCATGACAGCAAGCTCCTTATCCACTGAACCATCTTACATGATGACCGAGACAGGTGTATTTTTATACAGTTATAATCTCATTGTCTTTTTCTTATTTCACTTTTTCTTTGGCATTTTTCATGGATTTGATCCACAGAACCCCTATTTAAAAGAATAAATAAATAAACCAAGCACTAGAGAAGCCAAGAGAGGCAGGATCCCTAGATCTGGATGGTTAGCCACCCTAGACAAGTTAATGAGTTCTAGGCCAGTGAGAGACCCCATCTCAAAAAAAAAAAAAAAAAGGTGGATGACTCCTTTGGAGCCACACCCAAACTTCCTCTTTGGCCTCCAGCTGCATGTACATACATACTCACAATAGCTCACAGCCTCTTTCCTAAGCAGTTTAAAATTTTCAAGTTATCCAGCTTGCCAACCTACAGTTTCTTTCTGTTGGGGTAAAGAATACAAGCCCTGAGTAAGATCTGCAAACTAGAGATCCAAATTTTTCTTACACAAAACTCATCCACCTTCAGATCTTTGAAAATACTGTAAGACTTTAAAATGTCTAATGTAATATGATTTGAGACAACTAGGCTTTTGTATTTATTTTCAACATTGTAACATCTCTCACATGTAACTTGGCAGCAATTTTTGGCCCAGCTGCTTTCCTAATACTTTTTTTTTTCCTCCAAAAGCATTAGATTTTATTCTCAGAGAAGATAACTCTCTTTTCACACTCATAATTTGTTTACATAAATATTTAATTAAATTATGTAATTACAATGGCAAGCAAAATAACCATTGAGATTTTTAAGCACAACAAAACTAGCATGTGGTAAGTGCAAAGCTTAAGTGAAGTGTAAGGGACCAGCATGCAGCTCCCTGCCAAATGTGTTTAGTGGGGTGGGGAGGAGTGAGAGGCTTTATTGAGAAAATAGGCAAAGCATTAATCCAGCAGACTGGTTGACAGTGGATGAATTAATAGGGATCTACTGAGCCTTTTACATTTGAGTATTACCCCAACCACGGAGTAACAATGTTCCTGGACTAATCACAGTCTCCAGTGAAAGATGACCTGCAACCCCAAAGCAACAATGGTCTCCAGCCCTCAAACAGTTGGTTCTATGGTGAGCAGGATGTAAGACGCATGGAAGTAGTGTTTTGTTTGTTTGTTTGTTTGTTTTTCTATCAAGCCCCCTTTTAATGTCTCTCCTATTATAAACGACAGATTCTTGGAGACTTGAAGACACAGAAGTCACTTTTCCAATAGCATCCTATCAAGCCACAGATTCACTATTTCATCTGGTGCTCATCTAGAAAGGACACAGCTTCCCACCTAGAAATCCCTGGCTATGGTGAGTCCATTCCCAACATGATGTTTCTCTAAGAGATTTTCAAGGACAGTGTTCCCTGAAGATGATGTTGGTCTTGAGTACTGACCTTGGCACTTGACCTGAAAAAAATACGAATATATTAAAATGGTTTTTGCATCTAAAAGATGCCAGGGTTTTGCAACCAGGTTCTGAATCTATGGGTGAGACACTAAAAGAATGTCTAAACAGTGTTCAGCCTTGGCCATAGTCTGGCATTTTTAGAAATTTATCAGTCACCCCTGGTCTCATCTGATCAATAACTTGCCTTCTCATCTCCCCCCAAACTCTACTAAAAACAGCACAGTGCTTATATAATGCTGTTCTAAGGGGATTTATTACTAAATAATTGAACAACATCGATCTTAAACTGAATTACCAGACCTGGGACATTTTCCTCACGTTAACAAAGACTGACTGATTCCCATCGAAAGCAAGGCCATTACTATATCAAATACTTTGGAATTCCTGGTTTATTGTGAAGTAAAGAAATAGTTTTTCATAATCATTGAAAGTTGAGATATCACCATTTATTCCTTTTTTCCTCTCTATGATTTTATGTGAGGTTGTTAATAATGTACCTCAGACAACTGAGTAGTTTTTCACTCTCTTCAGATGCTAGAGGGGCCTTGCCTCTGAAGACAGCAGCTATGTCATTTTTCTAGTGAATTAATATCTTTAAAAGTATACACAAAACTAAACTTTCTGTTTGCAGACAGAAATATTGTGATGCATTACTCTTTTTTTCTGGAAAGGAAACATGTTAATATGGTCCTGAAATATTTATTGAGATCCTACTATGTGCCTGACCTAGCCTAGAAGTCAAAGGCACAAAACAGGAAGAACCCTCATCCTCACATCTATGTGGAAGACAGACATAACTACAGAAGACCCCTCCATGAAGAAGCATGCAATATTTGGGACACTTGTTCAGAACACATACCGCATAAACTCAAAATGTACTCAGCAGTTTCACCTAGATGACCTGAACTTCTCTTTCAACAATCCTATAAAAGTTGTAAACACCATCTTAGAAGCTAAATGCATTTTAAATTTTAAATTGTATGTGAGTCTTTCAGACACTTTGGTGAATGGTACCTACCAGTGGATTGTCTCTGCTCCAAGAAAACATAGACTTCTCCCTTTGGGTCTGCACCAAATTTTCCTCAGGCATATTCCATTTGCTAATAGCTCAGGGTTGTTTCTGCAAATTTGAGGGTTAGTTTAGCTGACTAAAAATCATCAAATACTGAAAACATGAGACCAGCAGAGAGCCCACATCTCAGGGCTCCCTCCCAATCCTGTCCTACAGAGCAGTTTCATATGCACTCTCACATTCTGGGCTGGAAAGCAGCTCTCAAGTACAGCATTTTTCTTGTGCACATAAAGCACTGGGTTCAAATCCAGTATATTCTAAAAGATTATAATCTAGTCCTGTACTCAAAACTGTTGCCAACTCCTGGCTTAGAGGATACATTGATTTTTGGATTTGTCATAAAAAGAAATCACACATGGACTCCTAGTATTCTCCCCATGTGCCCCCAACAGTGGTTCCTCTCTACTTTTATTTTTCTAGTTCCCAGAAAGGAATACTTCAGTGGCACATGGATCCTGTAACTAGTCAAACCTAAGATGCTTGAAGTTCCAGAGACAGTAAATACCACATAACCTCCAGGAAGCAGAATTCACCAAACATTCCCTTCCCCATTGTTTGCCCTTTGCCATGCACAGGTTCCCCTTGCTCAGGTGCTCCCCACCTATCTGGAGCAACTGTCAGTTTCTTGGACAGGAGGTGGAAACTGAAGGGACCCAGGTTTCTTTTGGAAGGGTAACTGTCCTGAGAGGAGACTGCATTGGTCTCAGGTGGCAGGAAAGATCCAAAAAGCAATTGTGATGTGCTATCATCATTGGCTGAAACCACACTCAAACATCCATGATGAAAAACATAGCCTTTTTTTTTTTCAACAAAGCAGAATGGGTACCGCTGACTCTCCTTTGGCTTACAGTAAATAACTATGCCACACTCACTGATCCAGTCTTCTTTAAAGTCTATTATCTTGCTCATGCAATTTTTGTCAATAATTCTGATATCTTAAATACAACATTGTGATATTATATCTTTAGATGATAGCGTATCTGAATAATAGTTTCATTACTATAATAAAATGCCTGAGATAATAAACTTATAAAGAACATGTTTATTTGATTCTTTGTTTTGGAGAAGCTGATCTTAAAACAGGTGGATCTGTTGCCTGGAGCCTCTGGTGGGCATGTGGGTGGAAATAACAGGGAGGGTATGATAGAACAAAACTCCTTCCAACCTGAGCCAGGAGTCAAAGAAAGAAAAACAGCTTCTCAACTTCTTTAGAGCATGCTCCCAGTAACCCAAGGATCTCCTGTCAGGCTACATCTTTGCAAAGTCCCATTGCTTCCCAATAACATCACCCTAAGGACCAAGTTACTAACACACAGACCTCTAGGAGATACTTATTAAAGCCAGAACACTGAGATTTCAGGTCCTTGCTCTCATTTACTTTCTGTTGCTGTGATAAAACACTGACCAAAAGCAGCTCAGGGAGAAAGAGATTATTTGGTTTACAGACTACAGCCCATCCTCACAACAAGCCAAGGCACGAACTCAGGGCAGAAGCCTGAAGAAGAAACCAATGGGAAATATTGCTTACTGTTCTCTCAGTGATCTTCTTTATGCAGGCCAGGCCCTGCTGCCTAGGGATGTCACCACCCACAGTGGGCTGGGCCCTCCCACACAAATTAGCTATCAAGAAAAATGCTTCACAGATGTACACATTGGCCAATTCAAGGCAGTTCCTCACTGGTGACCTATGAAAGTATGTCAAGTTGGACTGTACAGCTAACAATGCCCTGGGTCTGTGTCTGAAATTCCCATCTGAATGAGGAAATTAATTGGCTAGGGATGCAGCTCAGTTGGTAGGATGCTTGCCTAGAGTGCACAGATCCAGGCTTTGATTTCTGGCACTGTAAGAGCATGGAAGAATGGGGTTTCTAACCTTCAGTCGTAGATGAAGGAGGATCTCACAAGGCCAATGCCTTCTTGAAAAGATGCAATCAGTTAGTGGCTGCCGGAGGAGGGAGAGGCGTTTTCTACAGTGGTGTAGCCACAGGTAAGCTGCTCATGCCCCAGCAGCTAGCCTCCATCCCATAGTCATCAAGCAATCCTAGTCAAAGCCATCTGGTGACAAAAATAGGCATAAAACTGGGAGGAGCCCTTGATGGGAGGGAGAAGGGGTTCCGTGAGAGTGGACGGGGTAAGGAAGATCAAAATACATTATACAGACCTGTGAGACTTTCAAAGACTAAGTGTCTTTAAATAGTGTGTGAAGCATGCCTGCAATAGTCATCTCAACTGCAAAGCAAGTTCCAGGCCACCCAGGGAGACAGCAGACCTTGTTTCATAAAATAATAATAAATAATTTGAATAAGAATGTATCAACTTCAAATGTGGAGTGAGCAAAGCCAGCAGCCCTCATACTTCAGATTTCAGCAGAAGTTTTGCAGTGTATGACAACCAAAGCCCTATAATGCTTGGTGTTTTAATAATGAAAAAATGAAATTCTCCCAGGGTTAAAAATCTACACATTTGACATGAATGGGAAGACTCTGGCTTCATTTGTTACATTATAATAGGAACCCAGTGTGCCTCTTTCAAGGTTATGACCAAAGTAAAATTACTATGCTATAAACCTGTCACAAGGGGGTAACTCCTGGAATGTGTCAGTCAGCAGAGCTACTACAAGGCCACAAATGGCAGTCTTGGGAAATGCCTCCAGGTATTTGGGGGAGGCCATGCAATACCATATTCTATGATTTAAAAAATTCATAACAGATCCCAAACCTATGAAACAATGAATACAACACTTCCTACAAAAAGTTCCAGAAATAGGAAAAGGTGAATCTGAAGAAAATACTTCATCCAATTCAGTACTATTGACAACATTCCCAGCATGCCTTGGAAGTCCAGGTTTAAATTCCCAGTTAAGTAGTGCTAAGCATCTCCCACACGCTGGGACACACATTCTAAGCACAGAGCATGTGTGGATTAATTCACCACACACAGGAACTGCACAAAACCTTAGCAAATTTCAGCTCCTCTGGGATACAGGAAGAAACCCCCAGGCCATGAGATATGAAGTAGCCCCAAGGTCACAGGTCATAAAGCTAATGAGTGGTGTGCCTGTAATTCCAACCCTCACCTGTGCTATGGACACACAACTCTTGGCTAAATAAGACACAGCAAAGAGCCCTGTGAATTTGCAGGCTCTCCTAGTTTCCTTCAGGATTTCTACAGAGTGACTTTACCCATTTATCAGTAGGATTTCCTGCCTATTAAATCTAGGGTCATTCAACAGCAATTACAGCTCCAGAATTCTAAACTCTTAAACATAGATAGGCTATTAGCATATCTGGTTCAAGCTGGTGTCTTCATTTCACAGCCGAAGGGTTTAGGGTACAGAGGTTACAGTTTGGCAGCGTCATTGAGAATCATTAATTTGCTACTTGCTTTTTTTTTTTTAAAAAAAAAAAGGACTGTTTCTTGATTAATTTTTTTTTTAAAGGAAAGACAGAGGCAAAATTCCATTCTTAAGAGAGAAAGCTGTTTATGACCTGGAGCTAAAACTGGAAAATGATTAAGGCCTTCTCAGTAAGTGTGGCAAAAATATGCCCATGCTGCGTGTGCATTTCAGGTGAATATTTGACCTCAAATCTTCCATGGTTTCCTGTGACAACAGAGCAACCCAAATGGACAGCAGAAAACATATAACTTGAAGGTTCCTCTTAGGGAGACAATATCTTGTCAGAAGTAAATTCTCTTATTTGTTTCCTGTTACTTAGACCTTCCAGTAAATTTAGTGTTTTCACACATCGAATTCTAATGAGACTAAGACATTTATAGCTAAAGAAAATTGGCTTCTCTCTTTTTTTTCTCACAGTAAATTCCATGTGGCTAATACACATTTAAAGTTCAAGAGAACATTGGAAAAAGAACAGGTGACTGGGTTAATGTGTCCTCAGATAAGTAGGCATTCATCTCAAGCTGTGTCCATTACTGAGGGCAGGAACTTAGCCTCCTTACTATCATCTAAAGCACTGGAAGAAAGCACAAAACTGATAGATAGCCAGTATGCTTTGCCCAGAATGAGCCTCCATCCCTAAATCAGAAAAAAAAGAATAATCCAACCAAACGCCTTCAGACAAAGGTGCTCAGGGGGGATGGCAGCATCTACTCAACAGCATGGTGGAAACAGAGTGGTGCTCTGTGTGTAGTGTGCATGTGTAAGAGAGAGAAAGACAGAGACAGAAAGGATGTAAGCCTAACATGGCTGCCATTTTGTATCTGTCTCCTTCAGACATCTCAGTGTCATCTTGAGGTGATTTGCATTACTTCATTGTCAGTGAGATTTGAAGTCACCTAGGAGACATAGCTCTATGTCTATGGGAGTATTTACATAGGGGTTAAATTTACATTTTCCTTAGTGTGGCTAACAGCTTCCCATGGCCTGGATCCTGGCCTCAATAAATGGGTGAGGGGATTGAATACTATTACCATTCATCTATCTCCAGTTCATAGACTCATGTGACCAGCTGCCTCCCACTTCCGTCTCCTGACTGTGGACTCATACAGACAGCTGACTTGCACTCCTGATACCCCAGTGGACCTGCTTTCAATGCCATAACTTCTCCACCTTCAATCTTGGAGGTAAAATAACCTCCCTTCCTTAGGATGTTTTGACCAGGTATCTGTCTCACTAGTGACAGCGACACTAACAGTTAGTTCTGTATCATCAAAAGGTATGTGAAGGTTTCTAGTCATTTTTCTTAAACCCACAGTCACTTCATATTCCTGGGAAAACAGCTTTATTAAGATGATGACATTAACCTTCAATCAGAGGAGAAGGTGATATCACCTAGGGTGATAGCCCAGGTGATAGCAAGATGCCCCTGGAGCAGGACCCCTCAACTCATGGGAAGCAGCTACTATTCCCAAGAGGGGACATCAGTAAGACAATTCTTCCAACCATGTTTTAGAACTAGAACTCAGAAAAGGGATGGTCCACTTCATACCTCATATGACTGTATTTAATTACATATGCCTCCAACCTCCTGCCCAGCTCTTTTTTAAAAAATCAAAATCATGTCAGTGTGACAAAGAATCCCTTTGTATTTCTCCCACATGGTGACTAATTTCCTTTTCTTTGTCTGTTACTATTAACCATGTCCTTACTTAGTACTTGGAATGGGCTGTCAGCCCCAGTCAGTTAGAGCACCGGAACAGGGACCCCAAACTCAAGTATCAGAACAAGTAGGTGGGTTGTATTATGTGTAATGCAGTGTAGACACCACAAAGCTGGAGACCTGTTAGCCTGCCCCCAGCCAATTCTGCTCACTATGTATGTATGATGTAATGTCAGGGAGATATCCTACAACAATTTGAGTGTTTAATTTGCTTTCTGTTCTTGGCATAAAACACCGTGACTGAAACAGGAAGAAAGGGCTGAATTCATCTACAAGGCTCAAGTCCCACTCTTCACTGAAGAGAGTCAGGGCAGGAAGGCAAAAAACTGGAGACAGGAGATGAAGCAGAGGCCAGGGACGGGTGCTGATTATATGCTTGCTCCCCCTGACTTGATCGGCCTGATTTCTTTTATCACCCAGTGCAATGGGATGGTTTCTGTGTAAGCTGTAAATATGTGTTGCTACCATTGGTTAATAAATAAGCTGTTTTGGTCTATGGCAAGATACAAGTGATGGAAATCCAAGAGAGAAACAGGGAGAAGAAAGGTGGAGTTGGGGAGGTCACTGAGAACCACAGGATGAACAAGATGTAATAGAACACAGGTAAAGCCATGAGACATATGGTGATAAATAGATTATAGATATGGATTAATTTACCATGTAAGAACTAGCGAGTAATAGCCTGAGCAATAGACCAAACAGTTTTTAATTAATATTAAGCCTCTGAGTGATTGCTTTATAATTGGCAATGGAATCTTGGAAGCTGGGTGGGATAGAGAAAGACTGCCTACAACACAGGACCACTTGCCTAGGAGTGAAATCACCCAGTTGGCTGGGCCTTTCCATGTCAATCTAATCCTCAATTAACAAGATGGCACACAAGCTTGCTTACAGGCCAATCTGATGGGCATATTTTCTCAATTGAGGTTCCCTCATCTCAAAAACCTCTAGTTTATGTCAAGTTGACAAAAACTCACACAGCAAGTATCCCTTAAAGGTACCCCTTGTTAAAGGTCTAACTGAGAAAAAGATGGCGGAACCTTCAGGGAATAGGTGGGGTCTAGAGGAGGCTGGAGGTCTTTCAATCATTGAAGATTGTGCTTGAAAGAGATGAGCACCATGCTCTTCTTCCCCCTCCTTCCCTCTTTTCCCTCCCTTTCCTGTCTCATTGGATGTTTTGCTCTTCCACAAACACAAAGGTGTCATTGACATAGCTACCAAAGGCCCAAAACAATTGACCATATTCTCTAAAATCAATCTATCTAAAAGCCAAAATCAATCTATCTTTTATCATCATAAGTTAGCTGTAGGGCTGGAGAGATGCCTCAGTAGTTAAGAGTATTTGCTGCTCCTATGGAAGACTAGAGTTTGGTTATTAGTACCCATGTTGGACAGCTCATAACTACCCTTAACTCCTGCTCCAGGAGACTCAATGATCTCTTCTGACAACTGTGAGCACTTGCATACATGTGCACCTATGTTCACATACATACACACAGTCACACAAACACACATACACACACACAGTGTGAGAAACAGACACAGAAAGAAATAATAACATAAATTTTCTGAAACTAATAAATGAGTTACCTCCAGAATTATAGTGAGGGAAGGCTGACTGACATGTTCACGTTCAGGTGAAAAATGGATGTGTAAGGCTTGGGATGAATATCTGAGCTCCTCCATTAGATTGAATCATATGAAGGTGAAAATATTCAATTACTGTTAACTTAAACATTTCGATGACTTGCTCCACTTTCCTGGATTTAGCATCTGGAATTCAGTTTACACTGAATTAAAATTCCCCAACAAAACCAGGAGTGTTGGCTACTACCTGAAAAAGAGTTTATTGACAATATTCTATTTTTCTTAGTGTATGAAACACATAATGGAATAATAGAAATACAGTAGTAGCCACTGAATAAAAATTTGATTAATTGAATAAAGTCAAACTTCTCAAAATGAAATAAATTAGAGGAGGAAGAGAAAAGAACACTTGACAATAAATTAGCAGACCTTGTTTAGGTATTGGAGGTTTTGGTGAGTGTATAGGAAGGGAATGATAGAAGACATGAGTCTTGTGACCATTGGCTATTTAGTTATCTTTGGTAAGTGTTGTAGATATTTCCTAGAGCTTCCCCTCCAAGCCCCACCTCTCAGAAAACCTGAAAAAAGTCAGATTCTCCTCCAGAGCTGCTGAAGACCATGACTACAGGCTATTTAAGACCTGGTTGCTATATTTGCCATGAGATTCCTCTCTTGCCCTCCTGAGAGTCACTTGAGAGTTGCTTTTCTATCTTTATTAAACTGGAATTTATTAATTTGGTCTGATTTGGCTTATTACATTGGAGGTGGCAGATATCCAATAACTGGGGATTCAAAACTTATCAGCAATGTTATAAATTAAATTCTGGAATGGGCCAGCACATCATTTTGTGCAGCTTAGTCCTAGAAACCTGACTGGGGCATCAAAGGAATGAATAAATTGTGCACACTGAGGAAACAAGAGATGCACATACAGAAAAGCTTTGATCAGTTGGGCTATACTCACTCTATGGAGGGGACACTCGACAACCCAGAGGACCTAGTCCGGGCAGGAGGTCTCCAAAGGGGAAGAATCCAGTTGCAATCATACTAGAGGAGCAAGGGGCAGTTGCTAGTTTTTGCACACACTATTCTATTACTCAAAAACACTTGTGCATAGACAGAGGAAGACTTTTCCAGGCTCACCAAAGGACAGCTTATCCATTTCCATGAGTCTGAGCTCAGCACTGGGGTCTCTGGCACATCCAACGCTATGTCAACAACACATATTCTCTTCCTACAAGCCAGGTAGAAGATTTTTTTCAGCAAACTAAGAAAAGTCAAAAAGAATTTTCCAACATGACTATTTTAGAATGTGTAGTTGGGATAGGATCAGGCCATCCTCAGAAAGTGCCCAGTTTTATAATCCAGTGTTCTTCCCAGTCATTTATTTTTACTATTCCTCTGGTTCACTGTGAGTTTCTTTTTCAGTACTGAGATAGAATACAGGGTCTTATCCATGGAAAGCAGACATACTGTCACTGAGCTATATCTTGCTTTAGTTTTGCTTTTTATTTTTTTAGACAAGGTCACATTAATTTGCTCAGACAGTCCTTTAACTTACTCTATCATCCAAACAAGCCTTGAACTGGTGGTACTCCAATATCATCCTCCAAAATAACAGGGATTACAAGCCTGTACCATCGGATCTGGTTCTCATTTCAAAGTTAAAAATTAACTCTGTGGTCTTGATAACAGAGGGTGACCACCAACAAATCTAAATACCAAAATGTTTCTGTCTACACAGCTTTTTAAAACATTGTTTGAGAGTAGAGAAAAATCTGGGTTTGTCAGTATCATAAGAGCAGACACAAGAAGGCAATGGCCCATCTGTTCTTTTTGTCTTTTGAGCCTAGCAAAAAAAAATTAGTTAAAAGACAGGAAATGGGAATGGGATACACCAGATGGACAGAGCATTCTAGCGAAAATAAAGCAATGACTTTGGGAAAGAACCTGATCAGTTTATTGTGGGAGAAGCTCAAGGATGATGTGGCTGGAGCTAGAAGAAGGGTTAGGGTTTAGAAGGCTGGCTGATGGGAAAAATACTAACAGAAGGAAAAGCAGAAAATGAGCTGGGCAGAGGTGATTACCACAGTAAGCATCTTAGATATTCCTCCACAGTGGGAAGCCATTGTCTGCAATCTTTAGAGTCACTTGAGCTGAAAAGTCTGGAATGCAAAGCCATCTTGAGGAAAAGTCCATGGGGGAAGGGGGCACCAGTAAGGAACAGGAAAATCAGAAGACCTTCCCTCAACCTTTGTAAATGAATGGTTTCAATATTCTCCTTTGTTTACTTTTTTACCCAGTGGACACTCAACAGCTAACATTTTCAGTGAATTTAATCACATCATCACCGTCAGGTGAATATAAATGATGGGGAACACACTGGTAAAAATATCACAGAAGGAATGTCAACTATTTTCATCTCTTAATGTGGTTCTGTTTTTAGACTCATCCATTTGTAGCAGTTTTGATTATAACTCATGAATGAAAAGTTAAATACTTTTTAGGGGAAAGGTATGCAAGTATGTTTGGATAAGACAATTTAGAGAAAGGTGCTTTTATTATTTCTACACGTGGCTAATATGTGAAATATTTGCAGTCTCTGCCCTCAGCAGTAAATTATTTAACCTTTCAAGGAAGTTTTTGTGTAGAAAGAAGTAATTATGTATAATCAGATTTAATTATGTTAAGTGGAAGGCAATACAAGGTTCTTGCCAATTATGCTAGTAAGTTGCTTGTCTGGCCCTTCTGAGTATGTCAGCAAGAATTCTTCCAGCAGAGGAGAACTCCATCCAAGGCTATTTCCTAGATAAAAGGAAGATGCAGTGGTCTTTTAAGCTAAAGGCAAATGTGGTAAAGAATAGCTCCTATATCTCAGTCAGCTATTTTCCTCCGAGATTCAAGAAAACTCAGTGAGACATTACTTATAGTGTCACATCCAAATTCCACAGGTAGAAACTTTCTTTTGGAAATGCATGTGTCAAGAGACACTTTGACTACTACAATTCAAACAAGTGTCTTAAGTTGGCTCCAACTGTCAGCTCCAAAACCATAGTCATGCACAGGTGAATCCCAGTGCATCGCCAAATAAAAGGAATAGGAATAAACAGGAAGGAAAGGCTTGTGGAGATGGGGGGATGAAATGACCATGGTGGCAGGCAGATGAGGCTGGGGGAGACTGATCAATATGCATTAGGAGTATGTGTGAAGTTGCCTAAAGACAAGTAAGCAACCTTTACTTAGAATAAATAAATGGATTTCTAAAAGATTTAAATAGCATCTTTTCCCTCAATTTCCCCGATCAATTCATAGGTAACAGCCTAGGTAGATGAGTATAAGAAGAAATGCATAAGCATGATGTTTTGAAGTTGGGCATTCTCTACAAGAAAAAAGCATCCTGCTGATCACCCTTAACTATAGAAGTATAGAATTCTAAAAATGTGCATATCATTTACATTTACTATTAAAATAGACTGCTCCATTAAGACCCTTGATTAGTGAGCTAGATCAGTGGCCTAGATACCAACTTTATTTATGATGAAGTAGATGCCTATGTGGGGTAGATGCCTGATGGGAATAAGTTTAATGTCCCTGGGGTAAAGAGGTAACAATGGCTATGGGTGCAGAACCTACAAATATCACAAGTATAGCTGAGATAAACAGAAGGTTCTCATACTCAGCTGTTGGGTTTTGTTGGATTGTTATTGTTGAGGGTGAATTGGAAAGTCTATTAAAGTGATTTTAATTCAAGCTCAAGTAAAAGGATAAAGGGAAGAGCCATCAAGAAGAAAGGCAGACTTACCCAGACTGAGTGTTGGTTCTTCAAGGGACAATTTCCTTGTGGTTTTGTCCTTGAAATTTTCCCAAGAACATCAAATCATGACAGTAGCAGAACCTCAAAATCTATGGATTTAGGGACTCCCTGGATCTGAGACATGTGACTGAATTAATATGGTACTTATTAATTGTGTCCCTAGGTAGACCAGATGTTTTTCTAAGCAGTGGCTGCTAAGTAGAAGACAGTGGTGGACTGGAGTCCATTGCTGGACCTGTCTCAATTGTGTTTACATGTTCCATCTCTCTCACTGTGAAACCATGGCTCTTTGTTTGCACTGACAAGAAGCCCAATTAAAATAAACAGCTTATCCTTTATGTAAAAATCAAGACTCATAACTACTATTTTTGCTGAATGTCAATGTTAATGATGACAGATGGATTGCCAGGGGGAGGATCCTATGTAAGCCTTATACAGGCTATATTTTATTTCTTTATTGTACCAATTTATTCTAAAAAGATTTCTTTTATTTTTAATTATGTGTATCTGTGTGTGTATATGTACATGCATGAGTCCTCCTGGAGTCAGAGAGATAGGCAGTTGTGAATTACCTAATATGAGTGCTAGACACTAAACTCAGATTATCTGTGAAAGCAGTGTGCTCCCATGCTTGGCTGCAATATCCTTAAACCATCTTGGCAGCCCCACCCTAAACTATTCCAACAAGATAAAGTATACAAATAAGTTTGCACATGTTTTGTTATTTATACATATATATATATACATACATACATATTTGTTCTTGTGATGAATATAATTTATGCTTGCTATATGGCAGACTTGTTTTGGATATCAGAGATTCAGGGATTCATAAGATCAGAGTTCTCTGTATGAAGAGTTTACATTGTAGAGAAGAAGAAGCTGGTAAGAAGGTAAATACAGAAATGAATGAGGTCATTGCACTCAGTGATGAGACCATGGAGGGAAAGAATATAGCTAAGGAAATACTGCCAGCAAGTGACAGTTGGTACAGACTCTAGGAAGGAGGAAAGTTTGAAGTGGAACCTGCAGAAGTAGCTTAACATGCAGCAGGTTGGGGCAGCAGCAGTGAGGGGAACAGAAGAGTTCCCAGGAAGTCCGTCATAGCGAGAAAGGAAGTAAAGGAAAGGGCTTTAGCAGAGGGAGAGTGTTAGCTGCAAAGAGGTTGAAGCAAAGACTGCAATGAACCCTCATGAACTGCCCTGAGTGGAGATGTGCAGAAGAGCCAACAGTCCTGGATTTGAGACTTCATCATGGACCCTCTGTCTCTCTGAACCTCATACCAGCCAGCCACCCCAGAGGAATGGACAAGAGCATCTTTAAAACGATGCTTTTCTCCAGTAAGACATCAGTCAAGAGTCATTAGCCATCACTACTTCCTGCACCTGGGGAAATGAATTGTGCACACAGACACACACACACACACACACACACACACACACACACACAAACACTTCATCAATAAAACTGGAATGCATTTGAAAATAAAAGGCACAGGGCTACCAGTATAGCTCAGCTGCTGAAGTGTTTGGCTTGCTACCACAAGAACCTGAGTCTCACCCACAGAAACTACAGGTAGGGGAATAGCAAGGCAAGGTGGCATGCATTTATAATTCCAGTGCTGGTAGGCAAAGACAGGTGGATCCTTGGGGTTCATTGGCCCTACAGGCTAGCCTAGACCTCATAGCGAGTTATAAACCAGTGAGTGAGAGACTGTCTCAGAAATAAAGGTGGATAACTCTTGAGGAACTACACTAACCTCCTCACAAATACACCCACATGGGCATCTGCATTCACTCACATATATGTACCCACACATACATACATGTACACATAAAAGAAATTAAAAGGCATTTTTTAATAATGAGTAACCTTATCAAATAGATATCTAATGTGTCCAAGACTAATGTAACTGTAGCTATTCACTGTAGCCACACTGTAGTGTGGAGTCTGAATTCCTATGGAACTGCTATAGAAGGTGGGGGGGTTCTTAGTGGACATGTGCTCTTCTGGGCCTCAACACATGTTAAAGAGCCTTGTCCTGCTCTCTAAGAGAGCTCTCTAGGAAAGAGCATTTCCCATGGAAATGAGGTGCTGCAGCCTGCTCACTGATCTGGCTGTTCTGTTCCAGGGCCCTCCTGGGCATCCCTCTTCATCAGCCTCCCACTGCCTTGAAGCCTCTCATATTGAATATCAATACTGCAGTGGATTTTGCAAGCACTAACCTGATTTAGAGATGAAATGGAAACAGTTCCATATCAGCAAAAAATGTTAAAATTACATATACCCAGACTTCAAGCAAGGAAAGGAAAGTGAATAAAGGCTTTGAATTCCCAGGAGAAAGCTGAGAGCAAGGCAAGGGGACAGGGGCTAGGAATCAGGAGAAAATTTCAAAGGATGGAGAAACAGAGGGAGGCAATTCCATAAAGGCTCACAATAAATAAACCAGAACAGATTTTAGGCTGGGGATGACATAGATTTGAAAACAGTGTATCAAACTTTCCCCAGTACTGCCACTTACTGTAGAGATAGTGTTGAGTGTCTGTGACAACAGAAATGAGGAAGAATTCCCTGCAGGAGAGATTTAGGTAGAATTCAAGGAGCCTTGTAAGTAAACTCGGATGCAGAAGTGTGTGTGTGTGCGTGTGCGTGTGCGTGTGTGTGTGTGTGTGTGTGTGTGTGTGTGTGTGTGTCCTTTCTCTTGGGTTTGCTCTGCGCATTGACTCAGCCTTCCTCAGCACTCAGTTTTTTATTTCTGGTTTCTCCATCATCCTGGGGTTTCCACTGCAGTTTAGGGCTCACTCTTATAGATTCTCAAATTGTTCCCTCAAGGACTTCCTTTAGGGAACATAGCCCTGATACTCACTGTCTGGCCTCTTACTCCTTTGGAATATTGATACATAGCTCCATGATCCTGTAACTCTTGTATTCTGTATCCTTAAACAACCATCATCAAGTGGACAACACCAGATAGTAACACCAGTGTAAGTAATATACAGACACCGTCAAATCATGGCTTGTGTGGCCTCTCAGTCCCCAGGCAGCTGAGCCTGGAAAAACACTTCCCTGGGCAACCTTGTGAAATCAACAACTCTGCCATTGTTCTGGATTACATAAGATGTATTGTAAGCATCAGAGAACATGAACTTGTCTCTGAGGAGTTCAGAAAGCAGTATCTCTCAGAAGTATGTTATCAAGGAAACAGCCATTGTGCAGCTGCTTCTGGGGCTGCCCTGATTGGCGGTTATTCTCTATTAAGGCTTTGATCATCACCTGAGACCTTCAGTGACAGGCACTGCTCTTAGGGTCACAGAGAACCCTTTCAAACAGACCCTCTCCACCAAGGCAACTCAGACACATCAGCCATTTAAAAAGGTCTTCATACCCACTTCAAAGAGCATAGCCTCCTTCTTACATGATAATTGTATTACTAAAAACCATTCACTTAGTATTAATTCAATACATTTCTCCTAAGTGTCCAAACTGTTTCATTATATATCCCCAGACATTCCTCTGAAACCATTGGTTTATGACTATCAAGTCAGCTGATGGTGTAATCTTTGTACCTATGGGTTACAAAATAAAATCCCCATTCAAGAATGGAAGCATGTCCCGTACTGTCTCTCTAAAACTTACTCAAAAGTGGCCAACTATAATTCCCCTGGGACCTTTGGTAAATTAAACCTCAGTATCATTGTTAGCTGGGCTCATCCCAGTTCATGCTGGTGAGCTGACATGTTGATTCCTTTCATCTTCAAACATACACTGGTCCAGATGATAAATTTGATCATCATTATGATCCCAGCCACTACCAGTTAAGACTAAAAGACTTACTCCCATCCTCCTTAAATTTCCAGGTATGGAGACTCAAGCTTTGGAAAACCAACCACTCATAGTCTTGGCAGTCTTCACACACCTCTGCCACCAAGATGTAAAGAGTCTCTGTTTCCTTAGCTACCTTCAAAAGCTCTTCCTTGCTCTCCTCAGCTTCTACTGGTTAATATCTTTCATCCTAAGAAGAAAGGAAGAACATGACAGATGAAGCATGGCTTTGAGCCTGTAAAACAAACAGTTTTAGGGACAAGTGGCACAGAAGGGTCCCCAGAAAAAAAATTTCAAGGTTTGGAAATGTTTAAGAGAGATGACAAGATGCCCTTTTGGTGGGATAGAGTTATCTTATGCAGACACATACGCCATTGATTTGACTATTTTACAACTCTGTGGATTGTGGTTGACTGCTAGACAATGAAGAAGGATGTAAGTCTTCCCTCTCTACATCCACGGGAAATCTGTTCAGAGCTGTGGAAATTGATTTTTTCCTTCCTCACTGTAGAAAAATTCAAAATGGGCCTATTACAAATCTATATCAGCATCCCTAATCTATAAAAGAATAATACCTTGAATTTCCCTTCAAGAAGCAGCACTGAACCTTTACTGTTTCCCTCATCCATGACTTAAGCAAAACCTTTGCTAGATATTTATGCTATTTCTATATGAAAAGCAGAATTTTGCCCTTTTTGGGAAAAAATTACCACTTAATGTCCTGGATTCTTGTTTGAAACAAGTCAGCAAGATGAGACAGAAAGACAGAGGGAATGGCTGACACAGGAACTCAATAAACATTGTGTCTCTATGGCTTCTTCTTGTCTGCTTCCAGATCCCATTATGACACAGAGATGAACCACCATCATGATTCTCCAGAACAATTGTGCTACTTTAAACACTGAACACAGCTCTCTACAATCTATTGTTTCCTCCCTTGGTGGTCTCTGCCTTAGCATTTTTCCCAGGGAGAAAAGCTGAAAACCATTTATGTGCATTTTGTATAAAAATGGCAGAATTGAGTGGAATTTGCACATTCATTCATCTGCCAGACTTGGACTAAAATATTACCCTTCAAAATCCCAATTCAACTAATTTTGAGTGGCTGCCCAAATTGGAGTCTGTCACTGCTTTTCTCAAATGACATCCATGGTTTTCCTACTGCCCAAGAACCAGGCTCCAAACAGCTTGCTGGATGTATTCAGAGTCTCTTGGCATCTGACTTACTTTATGCTATGACAGCATTCACTAGTGACAAACAGAAATTATACAAAGGTCTCATCATTGCCAAGCATAGCAGGTGATTTCATCCCTTGCTATTCATTCCCACAGCCTTCCACTGTGGACTCTTTCTTCCACCTTCTGAACTCTTGGTCTCAAGTTCCCTACCCAACTCTATTGGCATCCCAGAAAAAGCTAACAGACCTGTCTCCAACCCTATAATCATAATAATGCAACAATATTAAGGATGCAAAACCCGGTCATAGGATCATATACTGCTTTTGCAGGGCTCAGTGTATAATGGGGATGTGTGTGCTTCCAGTTCAAAATGAGCAAGAATGAAACAATGATTCAGCAATTAAGGGTGCTTGCTGCCCTTGAGGAAGACATAGGTTGGACTCCCAGCACCCATATCATTACTGCCTCTATCTTCAGTTCCAGGAGCCCTCTTCTGGTCTCCGTGGGCACTGCAAGCATGTAGAGTAACTCTCACACTCAGTTCCACACACACACACATAGAATAAAATTATCACTTTTTAACATGATCAAGACTTTCATGATACAATAGCATAGCATTGTAGAGCCCAGGAAAGTGCCACTCCCAGACCTTGAAAATGCCTCTCTGATGGTCACTGCTTGCTGCTCTCCATTCTGTCACCAAGGTGAATCTTAGAAACTGAAAGTTCACCCTCAAAGCAGATCACAGTACTTAACCCTTCTCTCTAAAGTGGAAACTATAATTGAAGAAAATGTGAAATCTGTTTTCTAACCCTTTTTCATCTTTTCTCTCTTGGACCCAGCCCAGAGAAATTCTCTAACCAACTTTGTTTGATGGAAGATCTTAAAATCTCATTATGGTTTAAATAGAAAATGTCACTCACAGCTTCCTGTGTTGAACCCTTGCCCCGCTCATCCCACCCAGCAGGTGGTGCTGTTTGGGGAGGGTCTTCATTGGAAAAAAACAGGGTTATTGGAAGCATTATTTAAGTCAAAGTCCTCTGAGCCCCTTTGCTTCCGGTCTACCTTGAGATGAGCTATCTCTTCTGGGCACCCCCAGCGCTGTGATGTGAAGCTTCTTCTTGGACCCAAAGTAAAAGAGCCAGTCAACTGCTGTGGAACAGTTTTTTGGTATAAACATGTATTACTCTCATTGATGAATAAAGAGCTGAACTGATGTTAGCAAAGTAGGATTTGGGGGGCAGAGAAATGCTGGGAAGAAGGGCTGAGTCTCAAGGGTAGTGAGCCAGAAACAGAAGAAGCAACATGGGAAGTTCAAAAATGAGGTAAAAAAAAGTCTCAAGGTAGCACATAGATTAATAGAAATGAGGTAATTAAAGTTGTAAGAGCTGGCTGGAGACCAGCCTCAGCTATCAGCCAAGCATTTATAATTAATATAAGTCTCTGTATGGTTATTTGGGGAGTGGCTAGAGGGACAGAGAAGTTTGTCCATAGTCAACCATGACTCAAGTCTTTGAAACTGTGATGCAGACTGAATCCTATTCCTTTAAGCTGTTTGGCCAAGCATTTTGTCTTACAGTGCTGAAAAATCTAACTATAGCCATAGTCAAAAAGAGTTCCACACCAAATACTGGAAGAAAGAAGAAATTCTCTACTACACAGATGCCAAGATAACTTGGTTAGGTCACCCTCTGCCTCTTTGTCAATCATACCCTTTTGTTCAATCATATCTCTATATGTTCATGCTTTATGAAATATAAATTTAATGAAGCACAGTTAAACCCATCTGTGGCTCTTCACTCTGGAGGCTCCCTCACATATAAAAATTTTTGATGAGGTTTCTTATGGAATTAAGTCATCTTGTTACATTGCCTGATGTTATATGGTTGTTGCACCTGACCCTTGTGATTAAATTAAGGCAAAACCCCATGAACATGCAGGAATTATCAGCCTGCACAGGACATACAGCCTGCATTTTGGTTTCCCTGATTGCTCACTTACTTTTAGCCTGAGAAACAAGGCTTTCCACATATCTGCCCCATATCAAATCTGAGACTGTCCCATTCTAGCCCTTCCTTATGGCCTCTGTATTTCTTTCTTGCCATTACTACAATCATCACATACTTCGTACCTTAAGACAGCACACATGTATTCAAGCACATTCCCAATAGACAAGGCTTTATGATCATTCTCATTTGGCCAAAATGATAATGTCATCAATGCTGGTTCCTTCTGGAGACCTCAGATGAGACTCAGTTTCAACTTCTACTAGTGTCTGTCAATCCCTGATTTGTGCCCACTTCCTCCACCTTGGAAATGGTTCCACTCATTTCAGACTTTGAATGTCACCTTCATCACACACAGCCAGATAAACTCAGACAAGCTTCCAATGCAATATCTTAAACTTAGCAACATTTGCAAAGTCATTTTGCATCACATTAGAAGATTAGGATGTGGACATATTTGAAGATAAAGAGGGAATTGATTGTTTCTCTCTTACCATAGCCTCTAAACCAGACTATCATAAGATTACCTGAGGCAAATGGCCCAGACGTGGCAGGCCATCTGGGAGCCATGGGCACTGAATGGCCAGAGGCTCTCTATGCATCAGTGGGCTATATTCTGCCGAAAGAACGCATGTCCACCTTTCTCCTTTAACAGCAATGTTTTGAAAACCCAGCTTACAAGAGAAGATAAACTAACTGTAGGGATAGGGGAAGAGAAGGAAAGGGTAAAGTTCTAGAAGTTTGGGTCAAAGATGGGAGGGAATGATGTGAGATGTCTTTGTATATACTGTGAATACCATTGGGTAAAGAAATTGTTTTGGCCTATGGCAAAGCAGCTTAGAAGCAGGTGGGAAATGCAAGCACAGATACAGGGGAAGGAGGGTGGAGTCAGATAGATGCAATCCAGCTGCTCAAGAAGCAAGTAAAATGGAGTATAGGTACAAGCAGCATGACAAGAGAGATGAAATAGGTTAGGATGTAAGAGCTAGCTAACAAAAATCCTGAGCCATAGGCTGAATAGCATGTAATTAATATAAGCATCTGAGTGTATTTGGGACTAAGTGGCAGCGGGGCTGGGGGTAGGTTCAAATCTTGGGGCTAGGCTGGAAGGGACAGGTCAGAGACTTCATACAATCAGGGAAGCTAAGAAGAGAGAGAGGAGCAGCTCCATAATAAGTCTTCACATTGCTATTTAAAGTAATTAATTCCAATAATGGAGCCTGGAGACTGAGGGACTAAGATAGTATCCCCCAGCCTGAACAACTCCTCCCAGACAGCCTAGAAGACTCAATAGGGTTATCAGACTTAGCCCATAAAGAGAGAATGCCAAGCTAAGTGAATGGCAGAGAAACAGATAATCTTTTAATATAAATATATGCCATGCAGTAGTATCTGAAAACCCTACTTAAAGACGGGCACCATGGGACATTCATCTACAAAGCCTATTCCCTGATTCACACCTGGATGCAGCTATAATTTTACTGGAGATGCTATGAAGTAATATAGGGTCTGCTTACTACTTTCTAAATATGCCCATTTTTTTTTCCTGGGCTCTCCACAGGAAATGAACTCTGCCAGCTGCAGAGGGCATGACTTTTCTTCAAAGCCCAGTCAAGGTTGAGAACATGAATTGCTCCTCACACCCAGCCTGGACACAGGGTGGAAAATGGATGTCATTGGTAAATGCAGTGTTGATTGCTCATTATGGGGATTCCTAGAAGGATGTATTTCCTCTTTGGTAGAAAACAAGCAGACACAATCTCACTCAAAGATTCTTTACATCTCCACCTCAAAATTTTTACAGCCCCCTCACCCATTCCACCAATCAGAGTAATGCACTCTGAATCTTAATTCAGGTCCCACTACTTTTCATTGCAAAGAATCTTTTCTCACATTTCCACCCCTCTATAAATTTTAACTGTTTCTTGAATGAGTGACCTTATTTTCAACAAGAAACTCAGCTTTGTTTTATCACCTGGTGATGCAGGTGATATTTGAGAACTATTCACAAGGTCTCAGTTCTTTTGTGAAGTCCTCAAGTTTATTCCTCATAGTGAGCACTCACTCATTTTTCAAAGAGATCTGAGACTTTTCCCCAGTTCCCATCCTCATCACACATCCCATTGCTCACAGAGCTGTTAGTAATTAAAAAAAAAAAAAAAAAAGGATGAAGCAGATTGAAGACTCCAAGGGCAGAAGACCTGAGGCTATCCCATCCTCTGTATATATGGCCCATCATGAGTCCTCAGTACAGGTGTGTAGAAAGAAGGTTGAGAAGACCTTAGAAATGGAAGTAGAGCCCAGCAGGGAAAACTCTATATTTCTGCAGAATTGGAACTACCAATCCCAACTATTCACAGCTCTGTACTCTGATGATAACTAAAAGCAGTGCAAAAATAAATCCTGAGCACAGACATGCAGAGTTTGTGCACAGAAGCCAAATCAACCTCCCTTGCCCATGGTGCAAGATTAGCTCTGCCTCCTCTTGTACACTTACTTCCCCAGCATTTCTGACCTGCTGGTGCCATGTTTATTTACCTCAGAACCAGTGGTAACATCTGTCTGATTTAAATGATGAGCTCACTAACAGTTTGAGATGTATTTTTAAATCTGCCAGATAACTACAATTCTACGTTTCAAAAATTACCTTTTAACAAAGTCTTGTTCTGGCAGCACAAAGTTGTAAAACAGAAAGAATGGGAGGCTGAGAAGATGGGCCAATTGACAAAAATCTTTGCTGTTTAACATGAGGGCCTAAATTTAGATCCCCTGCATCTGCATAAAAAGCTGGAAATGGTGGAGCATCTCTGTATTCCCAATGCTAGGGAGGCCAAGACAGGATCGCTAGCATTCCCTGACTACCCAGCCTAGCCAAGTCAGTGAACTTCAGATCCCATGAGAGATTTTGTCTCACACACTAAGGTTTGAAACAGATGCCCAAAGTTGACCTCTGGTCTTCACATAACATACATGCCCACATATGCCTGGGGGGACACACACGCAGAAGCATCCATGTTCTACTCAGGCTGACTGAACTTCAGACAGGATTCTTATTGACTGGAGACCTGCAGCTCTTCCCTTAAAACATTTACTTTAGAAAATTTGTGATTGTAAATTATTCCTTTGCCTCTTTGAGATGTCAGTCTTCTATCAGCTTCCCATCAGGTTTTCAAACCTTCAGTGTTTTTCTCTAGGACCTGGGAGACCCCTTTGAACTGGAATAGCCACAGGAGGCAGGGAGCTTAATGTAGCCAAGCACCAGTTTTCAAACCCTGATGGTCCCATCTCCCAAACCTAGTTCCTGCCCAGCCTTCGGTCTCGTCAATCAATCTCTTATAAAGAAGCCTTGAATAAAGTTGCTCATTTAATTCCATTCAGTACAATTTTTCTTTGACAGGCAAAAGAAGGAGGGGGCTGGAAGGAGAAAAGTAAAAGCTATTCATCAACCAAATCCCAGTCAGTCTTACTTAGCAGGAGAACATTGTCCATGTCAGCAAGTTATAGCTTACAACTGGGGGGGGGGTGCATAGGAGCCTTAGCACCCACTGCTTTCTCTTCTCATTTGCTCTCAAGCTCCTCTAAGGTGCTAAACAGAAATTCCTGCCTCTGACAATGAGTCTCAAATTGCAAGTGTGTTTTACTCCACAGAAATCCCCTTGGGCCAAACTTGCCTGCGGCTGTTGCTAACAGATACGCCAAGGGCCAAACAACAGTTAGGCTTTGCCTCCGAGTTCTGTATGTCCAGAGGCAGGTGGAGGATGAAGCTGCTCCATGTGTCACTGGCAGCCACAGATCTCTTTAGCAGACAGCCCTGCGCTGGATTTGTATTCTGGCCACGTGGGGAATCTAAGTGTGCATCAGAAACATGCCAGCAACCACAAGCCGCTCTGTAAAATATTAATTCAATATTAGCTTTCAGGGAGGACTCCCAGAAAGTGATGGGGTCGTGAGGGCTTTGTCAAAAAGAGGGAAATGAACGTGAGTGTAAAGACATCCAGAGTCAATTAAATTTTTCAAATATTTAAATTACTCAGGATGGATATTAAACCCACAAGTTAGTCATGCCATTATGACTTGGTAAACAAACAAAAATGACAAGATCATCCCTTTAAAGAAGAAATTATCTAAATTTAGTTTTATTTTCATAGGAATATGTAATAAAACTATTTTCTATTGTGGAAATTAGTCTGAAGTTGCCAGATCAATTAAAATTCAAACAGCACCCTCTCCCAAGATTGCAATCTTTGAGCAAAAATAAAATAGTTTTTTGTCAGGTAGACAACTTCTTGATTCCTGTAACAAATACATATTGAGAAACAGCTGGCTGAATTCAAGAATATCTATAGGCACACATCTATATGTTAAACATGATGCTGACATTTAATGTAGCATAGAAGATAACTACTCATAGAAAAGACCACATAAATAAGCATTTAAACGCAAACTGTCATGAGGCATTGAGAATGTGAAATAATTCACTTTGGTAGCTCATTGCAGAAGACAGTTAGAATTCCCCAGTCCCGGGCCCTAATGACTACAGGCAGATGGAGAATAAGGAACGAAAGGGAGATGGACTGGAGTACAGTGTGCAAACTGCAAATCACAAACAGAGAAAGGGAAGGTGCCAGCAAGGTCAAGCAAGATGAATAGGTCAGACCGAGCGAAGCCAGTGGCCCGTGAGAAGGCTCATTGGCTACAGACATTCCACTGGGCCTGATAATCTGAGTTGGATCCCAGACATGGAGAAGGAGAGAACTGACTTTCACTGGTTGTCCTCTGACTTCACATGCATGCCATGCAATGCGCATGCCTCCCACGTAAATAAACACAGAAAAAAAGTAAAGACAAACATATATCCCAAGTTGTCTCATATACACAGGTTACAATTATATGTGTATGTGTACATGTGTATATGTACGTGTGTCTATGCAATGTCATAAGGAAACCTGTTGTTTTACATGTATTTGTTTGTCTTTGTCCCAAGTAAAACAGGAAGTAGTGGAGAGAGTCCAAAAGGCTGTGTTGACAGTGATCCTGGCTATGGGGCAGGATGAAAGAGAATGTAAGCCAGAATCTAGGAACAAGTTGGTCATGAAAGGTGCTGCTGGATTCAGTAACAACATGGTCATGAATACCGACCCAACTGAACAGAATTAAGCAAGGACAAGAATGGCTACGCCAGCACTCACTGAATAAATGATTAAATCAAATCAAGTCAGAGCCTTCTCCTAGCAAGTCACAGGAGTGATTTAAATGTTTGATGCTATCATGGCAAAATCCAATTACCACTTACATGTGGTATTGCATCCCTAAGGGCACTTAAAATTCTGTCACTACTTCTCAAGTTCTTTCTTTCCATCTTGAAATCAGGCAATGGCTTCTCCATGACTCACTGCAGAACATCAACTGGAATCCCATGAACATAGTCCTGAGTTCTGGGAAATACTGAAAGACTCAGTCTTCACTCTGCAGATGCATCATCAGCCCCCAACATGAAGGTGTGGTTGTCTCTCCAAAGGGAAGGCACACATTTCTTCACTGCTGCTCTGAAACATCTCAGAGCTATAAACTTTCTTGTTCTGTTCCTGAAATATCTGCAGGGAATCAGTTCTTAGACATCTTCAGACTGGGATCTAAGAGGAGGCCCAAGAATCTTAGAATGATTATTCTAGAATAGTCTGATTCATGTAATCCTCATCACAAATGGAAAAAAACTTTGAATAATCAGGTAAATTTAGAAGAATACTATATTCCTCAGGAAGGGTCAGTGACTTGCCCTGGAATAATATTTGGAGTCTTAGTGAACACTGTGGAGAATCAGCCTGTCTGCAGATGGAGTATGTCTGGACACTCTGCTCTGTATCCTTCAGAAGTCTTTGTGCCCTCATCTGTATTTCAGAAGCCTAACATTTCCTTCTCCTTAAACTTCAAAGATTTGTTGATGCGATTCCACACAGAAACTTTTTAACCCTAACTCTAGGCCATTTGCTACAAAGAGGATGAGTTTTAGAAGAAGAGAATGTCTTAACAAAAAAGAATTTCCAATTTGCAGCTAAATTCATATCTAAGCCTTTCCACTGAGCAATTGATCAGGATAACATAAGAATTGCCCGATCTTGCCTGTACCTCATGTTAAAGCAGTAAGGTTCTCCCTGAGAATGAAGAAACTAGAACACTTCATAATCGAAGCAGGGGATGTACTCACTCATTAGTGGACTCTAAACAAAACAAAACAAAAAAAAGCAAAGTATGCCCAAGCTGCAAACCACAACCACTGAACAGCTTGGGATCAGAAACACCTTGGACTGACTCCTTGGATCCCACTCCCCCTAGAGGAACACCTGACTCAGTCTTGATGTTGGGGGGAGAAAACTGGAGTTACCAGGAGTGGAGGCTGAACTAAGCAATATTGGGACCTTGAGACTGCCTGCTCATGGGGGGGGGGGGATGAGGAGATGTGGAGTAGTGAGAATGACTTGATGTGCTTTGAGGGGGAAGGGACCTTGAATAAGGATATACAAGGATAGAAAATGTGACTTCTTTTTTCATAATAATAAAAAAAAAGAAGAAAAGAAAAAAAAGCCATTTGTAAAGAATCAACTCTAAGTTTTACAGAGATGTATCAGTTAATAGATGCTAATTTAGGTGGATCTTTAGGGTAATCTTAGAAATGATTTCTGGGTCATAAATAGACTGATAAGCTGTAGACTCATGACACAAGCCAGTCTACTGTGACTGTGAGCATCTGATAATCTTTTTAAACTTCACTTCTGCTGTTGGTAAAATATGAAAGTAGAAAATATCAGAGTCTAGCAACTTCTTTTAGGATCAAATGACATCAAATATGTTACACTTAAATACTTCCTAATCTCATTGTTTTTACTGCCAAACCTTAGAATCACATGAAATTTGCTAAGCATTTTTTAATAGTTTACATACGTTATGAATAAATTAGCCATGCATGAGTCAAAACTCTGGATTTATAGAAAAACCAAACCAAACAAAAAAGCATATATGCATTCACACCACAGTTTGAGGAAAAGCTAATCCAGCATCCATTCATGGTTAAATACTCTGAGAAAAGAGTGGAATGAAACTTCATCAATGTAATGAGAGCATCTACAAACACCTGCAGCTTTCAATAAAAAGGTGTTTCAAAACCTCTACCCTATAAACAATACTGAAGGCTCCACAGTGAGAAGAAGGTCCAGGCATCCACCCAAGAAAGCATGCCTGAGACCAGCTAGAGATGCTGTAAACACACAGGAATCTGGGCCCTTTACTGGGGTGGCAAATTGAATGATGCTAAGGTGTTGTTCTAATTTTATTTCTGTGGCTGTGATAAAATATCACAACAAAAAGCAAATTAAGGGAGAAAAATTAGGTTTGGTTTACAATTCCAGGTTACATCATCACAGCAAGAGAGTCTCAGGGCTGGGAGCTTGAAGTGAATAGTCTCATCCACCCACAGTCAAGAACAAGAAAACGAGGGCTCTCTTGCTTTCCTACTTGTAATATGAGTTTCTGGCTTAGCCTAGCCCCATGGTTTGGACTTGCTTGCCACTGATTAGCCCCCTCAAAATGACTCAGATGCTTATATTAATTACATGCTGTTTAGGCTGTGGCTCAGGCATATTGCTAGCCAGCTCTTGCATCTTAATTCAATCCATTTCCATTAATCTGCCTTGTCATATGGCCCATGAATTACCTACTTATTTACATCTTGCTTCTTGGGAGGCTGGATCATATCTCTCTCTAACTCTGTCCTCCTCCTTTATCTATGCTCAGATTTCCCACCTACTTCTAAGATGCCTTGCCATAGGTCAAAAAAGTTCCTTTATTTACCAATGATGTTCATAGAGTACAGAAAGACATCCTACATCACTTCTCCTTTTCTGTCTCATTAAAAAGGAGGGTTTCAATTTTAACATAGCAAAATTACATATAACAAAACAACTATCAAACAAGAATTACAGTTACAATATCTAGTCTATTTGTATTTAACAAAATTAAAGAAAATAATCTATTATCTACCTTATTCTATGAGTCTAAAGTTTTATATCCAATATACTTTTTATAATAACTAAGGAAAACTACACTTATAAGTATCTAATCTTCAACTACATCAAAGACTACAGAAGAATATAATATTACATAAGTAAACAGTAAGTGCAAGCAACTTCCAAAATTTAGAAATGACAGAGATAACATCTGGCTGCCTGGACAGTCAGTCACCCAAAGTTCCTTTGAGAAACTGTGGGGCATCCATCTTCAGTCTAAAGGCCACTAGTCTCTGGCATATCTTTCAGTGAACTAGGAAATTTGAAGGTCTGTTCTGTCCATTCTGTCATAGTTTGTCAGCCACTTTTCCTTATGTCCTGAAGGATGTCTGGCAGTTTTCTCTACAAAGCAGAAACCTAAAGTACTATCTCAATTTGTTCTGACAAAGATCAGAAGTCATTTTCCTATGAGTCCTACACATCCAGTTAATACAGCATACTGTCAGACAGATGAGGTAAGAACAATTTCTTGTCTAATGTCTAACCTTTGCCACAAAGAAAGTAAATTCTATATGGAGTTTCTTTGATGGCCATAATTCTCTTGAGGAAGATTGGTGCTGCCAGGAGCAGACCTGTCTCACTGTCCAGAAAAGTCTAAGTTCTTAAAATATTTTAAATGCCATATTCTATAGGTCTTTGAAGTGTTTAAAGATTACCTATCTTATTAAAATATATCTCTGTATACCTACAAAAGCATAACTAATATGACTATAAGTTTGGTTTTCATAAATAAGTATTAATCTGCATTTCTTAATTACATATTATAATTTTAAAGGGATTGCATAAATATAATATCTTAAATAAAAGTAGAAGTATATATACAGTATAACAAGATTGACCTTAAATTTGTATCAATAAGCCAAAATCCATATCAATATAAAATATTTTGATTTTAACAGCCATTTTTGGATTAAAGTAGATTCAATATCTTTTTAAATTATTCCTATATTATATCCCCCTTTTTCCTTAGAAAGAGATTATGACTATTAATCATTTGTAATGAAAACAAACATTTATAAACAATATTTTGAGAATTTGTGTGTAGCTGTCCATTACTACTTCCTGCTGATTGAGAGACACTAGCAATCTTATGGAGGGCCTGGGGCTGGATCATCTTAGTTGGCAGCCATAAAGCTCATGTGGCCATCTCTTCCCATCAGATTTTTTTTCAGGGGTCTTCCTTGATCAAACCATATTATCCTGGAAGCAATCTACAGGTTCTCATCTTCAGTAGAAACAAAAGCAGAACTTCTTTCCAAAGCAACATATCCTTAGACCCAAATTTCAAAGTCAAGAAAGCTTTAAAATATATATGTTATTTTAACTTAGCAGCCTTTACAATCAAATGTCTTTCTGCAGTTAGCTCATTAACAGTTAAAAAATTAAAAGAAAACACAATAATAAATATATTCCGGAGTCTTTGTGTATTTTCCATCTTTATGTGGGTTATATACTTACATTTATTTATACTTTATTTCTCTTTTTAAAAGAATTTTTCTACCCCTTTTCTTTTCTCTCTGAGTCCTATATACATTTTCTACACATTGTAACCTGTTTAGAGGTTTTCTCCATCTGAATCTGCTTCATTGTGTATCCTTAATCATTTTCTAACCAGAAGAGCTTGTAAAATGCTAAACTATAAAGCACTGTTTTGACTGCTGACTCTTCCCTGCTTGGCTTTTTGAAATGGTGGGGATATCACCCCAACTTTGGGGAATCTCAGGGTCTACACTGCCACCAAGTAGAGCATGCCTCCTGGTGCTCACTAACTCTATTTAGGTATTTAGCAGCAGGGCCTCTTAAAGAGCCACAGTTTTGCCACTAAAGCTGAGTCAGGATACCTCTCTTAAAGGAGCAGCAAACAGGATTCCCAGAAAATTCTGCTACTAAGAAGCTGTGTTTGGCTCTCTTCCCTTTTTGCTTGTAAGAACAGAAATCTTAAATCCATCATATGTAGCTCCTAGCTTACATTGAGGCTCAGTAACCAGCCTTGTTGAATCTCAAGCTGCCCAACACAAACCCACCATTTTGTGACTCAAGCCCCCACACAACACCATCTCTGTACCTTGACCCACACTATAGACACAACTTGGAAGCTGCTTCTGGTTCCATTTCTGTGCTCTAGAATTCTTTTTAAGCTTTCTCAGGCTTTATGTGGGTGTATATGCCCCATGTTATGTGCCATTTGTAATATGAGTTTCTAGCTCAGCCTAGCCCTACAGTCTGGACTTGCTTGCCAATGCTTTGCCCCCCAAAATGACTCAGATGCTTACATTAATTATATGCTGCTTGGCCTATGGCTCAGGCATATTGCTAGGTAGCTCTTGCATCCTAATTTGTTGTAAAAGATTTCTGGCCCAGACTTTTCAGGACTGGACCAGAAGTTTTTCTGGCAGTCTGGCAGTCCAGCAGAAACACTTGCAGTCACACAGAGACATACAGACTTGTATTATTTTTATGCTGATTGGCCTAGGGCCCAGGCATATAATTTAGCGCTCCTTCATCTGAACTAAACCCATCTTGTCCAGCCATGCGGCTCAGTACCTTTTCTCAGAGCAGCATTTCAGCCTCTTTCTTCTGTGTCTGCTGCTGTCTCCTCATTGTGTCTGTGGCGGCTCTCTCTGACTGCTCTGCCTTGCATCTGTCTCTCTTCTTCCTGTACTCAGAGTTTTCTTAGCCTGGTAGCCCCACTCACACTTCATATTTGCCTTTGGCCAATCAGCTTTTATTAAACTAGTAGGCGGGACAAATATTTACAACATTACCAGCATAATCCCACTACATTAACCGATTTCCATTAATCTATTCTGCCACATAGCCATGGCTTTACCAATTTCTTTATATCTTTGATACAGTTTGATTTCTCCACTCATACTGTTCAGGACTCTCCCTCCCCCTTGCCTAGAGAATGGTGCCACCCACAGTAGACCAAGTCTTTGCACATTAGTTAATTAATACAAGCCTATTGGTCTATCCATTATATACAACTCCTCATAATGAGAATTCTCTTCCTAGATAATTCTAAATTGTCATCACAGGTAATAATTGTTTTTGACTTACAGATTTAATGCAATTTTACTGTTTGGTAGTATTTGTCTATCCATTATTTACAAAGCTCTGGGTTCAATCACCAGCACCATATGATTTGAGTGTGGTACATGACTATAATACTGTCCCTCATTCCAATGGTGTATACTGAATATGACATACAGGAAAATCAAGAACCAATCATCCATGGACATCATTGTGTATTTGTTTCCTATATACTATCTGTTTAGCTATCAGAGAGAAAACAGTGAACCTAAGTTCAGATTTCATTTACTTTACCATGGCACACAAACACTAAATATTCATTAGAAATCATACCTCAAATGCTGACTCTTGATTATTTCATGGGCTAGTAAATTGCAGCTGGATATACTTTGAAGATGCTAGGCAGAGTTAGAGAGAATGCTATGTTACTAACCATTCAAGGTCTTTTCAGTAACACAGAGAATTTGTTACTAGCCTAGACTAAATGGGACCCAAATTGAACTGTGGTTATAAACACAGGATAAGGATTCAGTGGTTAGTGGATGAAGGCAATATAGATAAAGTGAATTTATAATGTTGAAATCTAGGTGGTAGACATATTGTATTCATCATAAAATTTCTTAAAGTTCCTTTTGTGATATTTGGCTTTAGGGGTAAGAGTTTTATCTGAAACTTTATATATATATATATATATATATATATATATATATATATATGTCTGTGTCTGTGTGTGTGTGTGTGTGCATATGTATATATATTAGTTTATTAATGATCTTGCCTACATTTATGTTTGTGAACTATGTATATAAGACAAGAAAAGACATTGGATTCCCTGAGTTATGGATGGCTGTAAGTCACCAGGCCGTGAGCTGGGAACTGAGCCTGGGTCCTCTACAAGAGCAAGGACTATCCTAAACCACTAAGCCATCTCTGCAGCCTCTTGATTGACAGTTTTAAAATATGCTAAAAATGGAAAGCATGTTTGTCCTATGAAATAATAGGTAGCTGTTCAAACAAGCTGTTATATAGTAATGTATATAGATATAGTTTTGAAGATGTTATGCTGTAGGGTAGGAGATATGAGTGGGCAACATACCTATATGTCCAGGCTGTGCATGAGTGCCCATAAAAGCTTCATAGATGTTACAGGCCATCTGTAAAAGAAATACACATTTTTCTTCCACCCTGCATAAATAGCCTCTTTCATAAATGTTATTTAAATATTCATTTGATTTTCACATAGGGAAAGAATTCATATATTAACAACAGCTACTGTTATATGCTGTCTCCTACTGCGTTCCCACTGTGAGGTGGGCATAAGATTAATCTTGCCTCACCACAAACAAATGGAAAGAAAATCTCCACCAGATTTCTGAGTTCTTATTTGTAATTAAACTCAGTTAAGATAAGCTTAGACTTTACCTAGAAACTATAGTTTTTAAAAATGATAAACACACTGGGAATGGCATGAGCTTTTGTAACCTCAAAGCTCATTCTTGTGACACACCTCCTCCAACAAGGCCACACTTTCTAATCCTTCTCAAACAGTTCCACCAATTGGGGACCACTCTTTAAATGCATGATCCTGCAGGAACCTTTCTCATTCAAACCACTAAACAGGGGTAGAAAAAATGCTGTACATCAGTATAAGCCACACATCAAATGTTGAGTTTTGATTTTCCTTGGTCTGATAAATGCAATATGACCCTCTTTGGGATGCTTGACAGAGTCTCTAAAATCTCAGGTCCCTAGCAGCCAGACAGAAGGAGAACCCAGGTCCTCTTCCCTGTTATGTCTTGCTAACTAACCATGTTGTTTTGTGTCTGGGGTACTTTACATGTAGTTTGGACTTAGGATATTCACGTTAAGATTAACTTTATAGCTGCAGGATCCAATGTCAGATCCAGGAGCACCATGAGCTCTCCATTTTACTCCCAGTTTAAAACCAAACTACCTCCAGAAACTGTTTTCCCTGAGTCCCCTCTGGTCACTGCAAATAGCTCTGGTGATTTTTACAATAAGCCCACTACCTGCAGCTCACCCTCCTCTCAACATAGAAGTGATTTGATTATGTTATGCAGATTTATTTTCTCTTGGGTTTTAAGATCGAGTTAGCATTTGGGGTTTTTTCTACATCAAGAATTAAACGTGCTGACAATGGATAAATTATGTTCTTTTAACAGTTAATATAATGTAATCCAGAGTCATTACTGGCTTAATTGGGTTACTTGTGCTTCGGCTTAGGGTCTAGACTACGATAAACTTAAAGGTCTGAGCATAGTGAGGTTAATTATGCTTAAAACCTGCAAGGCAGCTAGTTTGGGGTCCATTATAGACACACACACACACACACACACACACACACACACACACACACACACACACACACAGAGCAAGAATAAATCACTAGAGCTCTTTGGAACGGCAGCGGACTCCCACGTCTTTCTCGAGTCTGCGCAGCTGCAGCTCGGATCTAACAGTCATCTTACCCTCCTCTCTCCTTGTGCTACCTGCTCCCAAATTATTTGTCCTTAAGAGCTGCTCAGCTCTCAGCTCTGTGGAAAATGGCTCCCCAGGGGCTCTGAAATTAAACGTAAGCTCCTTGCCGTGGCTTTTAAGAATTTTCTAATTTGGTCCCAATTTATCGGCATGGTACCATGGCCTGCTACCCCACAGCTCCATCTCTAGCTTAATTAAAGTTGTTTAAATATTGTGCCTGGGACACTCCAGCAATATCTCATCTCAGAGCCTCTGCTTATCCCCACACTTTTCCTCACCCCTAAAGCTCTTTTCATTCTGGAATTTTGCTCACTGGTCCTGTCAAAGGGAATGACAGAATGATGTCAGGTCCATGGAGGGTGACATGTCAGAAGCACAGCATGGCCATTTTGCATCTGAGAGATACTGCACCACAGCCCAATATCATTTTGATCATGTGTCTGCCTTGCATATAATTGCCTAACATGCTGGGTGGTGGTGGTTGCTTCCCTTTAATCACAGCACTCAGGAGTTAGAGGCAGGTAGATCTCTGTGAGTTCAAGGCCAGCCTGGTCTACAGAGTTAGTTCCAGGACAGTTAGAGCTGTTACACAGAGAAACCCTGTCTCAAAAGGCAATAATAATAATAACAATAGTAGTAGTAGAAGTAGTAGCCGAGCATTCCCTGAAGTGAAAGAGCCAATGGATTAAGGCATTCAGAATAAATTAGGAAACTATTATTAGACAAGAGTTAGAGTCCAGGATCCTCAGAGGTACTTAGTATGTCTTAGCTATAGCTCATCTCAGATGACTAGCTTATACATCAGCCTTTCACCTGCTTTGGCCAACTGATTGTATTTTGAGATTATATCTCATCAGGAACACATACAAAGTGGATCACATCAAGTCAGTCAAAGGGCACCTGGAGCACGAAGTTGGCATGAAGAGTCGAGGACATCCTTCTGCTGAGTACAGTGCCTGAAATGTCACAGGCTTTACATAAAGCCCGTTGGTTATTTGTGAAAAAAGCAGAGAAGAGGACAGTGTGGGCTCAGCAGGAGGAACAAAAAAATGAAATGAGTGGCTGACACACAAAATGTCATTGGTGGAGTTCAAAAACATTCTTCCGGTGAAAGAGCTTGACACAATGGAGTACTTGCTGCGTGAATCTATTAATAAGGAGACTTTGAACAGAAAGAACTGGCTATTGTGATAGAATCCAGAGCTGCAGCTGTCTCACTGAGGGAACAGGGAGTGGGGGAGAAGAACCCTGCCTGGAAGGTCTACAGGGTGCCATCTACAATGCCTGTCTTGATACAGTGGGCTTTGTGCTGCTATGTGCACTTGTCAAAGGCACCAAACTGATGCCCAAAAGTTCACAAAAACATGATCCTTGGATGTGTAAAATAAGGTCAGAGGATGTAACACAGTCGGTACCATGTTTGTTTAGCATGTGTGAAGCCCTGGGATTGGCGACAGAACTGGACATGGTGGCATGCACCTGAAATCCCAGCACACACAAGGTAAGGGTAGGAAGTAGAGGTTCAAGGTCATCATTGCTAAGGAGTGACTTAGAAGCCATCCTGGGCTATGTGAGTCTCTGGAGAGAGGGAGACAAAGAGACAAACAATGTACAAATTCTAGGGCTGGCTCCCTGGAGCCTACACAAATGTTTTCCATCCTCTGTACTCTGAGTCTGACACTGTTTCAGTAGCATGCTCTCTGATGCTGGGGTTTGCAGGTCCTACAAATGGCTCTACCACTTTCTGCCCTTGTCAGCTTTGATAAGTCGCCTAAGATCTCTAAGAATTTTTTTGTTTGGTATTTTGTTTTGTGTTTATTCTCAAAGCTCAGTATATATATATATATATATATATATATATATATATATATATATACTTTCTTTCTTTCTTTTTATTTATTAATGTATTTATTATTGTAGAATAAAGTCTCTTTTTTTAAATCCATGTGTCACCTTGTTCCAACTACCTTTTTCTTCCCTTCCCAGTCTCGGTCAGCCTTCAGCCTCCCTCCTCCCCATCCCCCACCCCCTCCCCAGAAATGTAAGAGGTCTCAAAGTGGATTAGTTCAGCATCCACTCCAAGCAAATCTGATTGCCTAATATCTAGACTGGGTTAGGTGTTCCTCTGGAGGGAATGGGCTGTAAGGTGCCAGTCCATGCACAGAAACACAGTATGAACCTTCCCCTTGAGGCTCCACATATTGCTCATGTCAGTGAACAGTTGCCTATCCTTGGAGGGCATAGTTCCTTTTCCAGATGCTTCCCAGGTGGCTGTTCTTGATTCAGTGAACTCCCCAGAGCTCAGGCCAGCCATCATTGTGAGAACTTTCCTCATGGTCCCTATCCCCTTGCTCTTACAGAGACTCCTCCCCTACTCTCGGCTGGACCAGTGCTCAGCCATGTATCCCTGCCTCTGCCTCTATTCTTTGTTGCTTGTAAGTTCTGTGATGGCACTTAGGGTAGTTAAGTTTGAGGCTGTTTCATCCAAGTTCAAAAGTGATAACCATCATAAAAGCTCCATCAAGTCAATGTGAAGAGCAAATGACTCACAGGGAGCATAAAGAAAAGCCGTAGTCCTGGGGGCTAAGTGCCCAATTATCATTCAGTGGAAGGCCAAAGACCAGGCTGAGGCACGTGGGAAGGAGAGATGAGGCATTTCCAGTACTAAGGGTGGTCTCAGCTTTTCTTTGTGGTCTGCAGCAGGGACCTAAATACTGCACATGGGGCTCTTCAACGCTATATATCCACCTGTGAGATAGCTAGTGAGTATCAGTAGAGCTTTGTGTTTTGGAGAGGAAGGAGTTAATATCTTAACCAGTATAAATGCATGGCATTGGGGGAAAAATACACTTCAGTCCTTGGTGTGTTACAGGGCCAAGTTGGGTTCACACCCTTCTGATACATCACATGCTCCCCAGAATCTGGGTTCATACCTTCCCAGTAAATCACAGGCTCCCAGATTTAACTTCCATGGAATTCAGTGTGAGTCTAGGAGAACACTGTTGAACTGAAATACAGTATAGATCACTTGGGATTCAATTTGGAACAAATATCCAATAGCTTGTCTTATTTGGCTTCATTCTATTCATCCACTCATTCTGTTACTGCATCTGAGGTAGGACAAATCATATGTATCCATAAGGGAATTGGGAAAAGGATGAGGCTCCTCATTTTGAATGCAGAATTTGATTGCCTACTTCTACTGCAGATCATGGGAACAGAACTCAGGCCATCAGGCTTGGTACACTCACCTCTACCCACTGAACTATCCTGCCACACTCAATTCTGCCTTACCTCATTTACAAAGTCACTGTTTGTGAATTGTGTTCTGTATTAGTTCCACTTAAATACTAGTTTCTCCTAGTAAAGACTCCTGGGGAAATGAGATACTGTGATCTAGTTGGTTCTTTGTGTTCTCAGAATTCACCCTGATAAAGGTTGCCTTTTTATGCTTTGGACATTGTGTATATTCATTACAAATTCCCTATTCTATCTTGCAAAAATAAGTTAGTTTATAAGTATATGCATTTTCTTGTTATTTATGTATATGCATGTGTTTGAGTGTATATGGACTATGCAGGGAGGGAGGGTGTGCAATGAAAGACAAAGACCATGTCAGATCCCCTGAAGCTGGAAGCACAGTTGGAAGTCTGTGACAATCAAATGAGCCAACCACCAAAAAGTCAGCTAGAATTACAGCTAGTGTCCACCAAGCCCTCTGCACCTGTTATCATTGCTACTTGTGTTATTATTACACAAGGGATCTGAAACTGAAAACATCAGTGGCTCAGATGGTGGATGACAGAGGAATGGCTTGGAACTTTAGCTCCAGTAATATTCTCCAGGACTGTTTCCTATGAGAGGACATGGGAAATTACTTGGAACATTCTTCCTGTTTACAACCTAGGACATGGGGGAAGGGTTTGACCTCTGGTGACTAGAGACCAAGGAAGAAGTCTCAGAACCTTTAGATCCCAAAACACACAACAAACATAAGCCAGTCCAAGTCAGTGGTGACAAGGAAGAGGGACCTTAGTCCAGAAGGAAACAAATGAGACTTGACTATGTTTACAGGACAGATGATAGAGTTATGCATATGTGTGTGTCCATAATTGAGACTGAAATTGTGCTCCTTTTAGTCCACAACCCTGAAACAGAGCTATTGTAAGAACTTAGAGCCCTGTTTATCACTGTATAGCAAACATCTTATAAAAATATTTATGTGTATATATGATGCATGCATTTGTAAGTATATGTGATATGGTATGTCATTGTGTATGCTGTGAATACCATTAGACAATAAAGGGACTGTTTTGGCCTATGGCAAAACATAGGCATCTTAGAAGCAGGTGAGAAAACTGAGCACAAATAAAGGGGAAAAAGGCCAGAGTTAGATAGAGACACCATCAGACACAGAGGAAAGAAGAGAACAATGCTGTTCTGAGAAAAGGTACCAAGCCATATGGCTCAACAAGATAAGAATCATGGGTTAGTTTAAGAGTAAAAGTTATCAAGCAATAAGCCTGAGCCACAGTCCAAACATCATGTAATTAATATAAGACTATGGGTCTACAGGTCTGGACCACAGACCAAATAGGCCAGAAACTTCTTAATATATATGTATATATATTATATATATATGGTGATATATTGTATATTTAATAAAATGTGTCTGGAATATCAGAGGATAGAATCACCCATAGCCAAGCCATGAAGGTCAAGAAGTTGTGACCCACACCATTAATCCCATCACACAGGAGACAGAAATCTATCTGGATCTCTGTGAGTTCAAAACCAACAGCCAGACAGTGGTAGCAGATGCCATTAGTCTCAATACTTAGGACGCATAAGCAGGAGGATCTCTGTGAGCTAGAGGCCAGCCTGGTCTACAAAGTTCCAGGACAGCCAGGACTGTCACAGAGGAAATTCTGTATTGAAAAAAAATAAAACAAACAAAAAAGTCTGGAGAGATGACTCTGTCCTCTGATATTCCAGACTAATTTTATTAAATATATATCACCACATGCATGTGCATACCCAGGTGTGTGAACTGGGCACACATGTGGTGCTCATGAGGTAGTCATAGGTCAACCTTGTGTGTTGGTTTTCAGGTTCTAGTTTGTTTGAAACAGAATCTCTTCCTATTCCTCACCACCTGCACAGGACAGCTTGGCAGTGAGCTATCATGGACCTGTCTTTTCCTCCCATCTTGCTATGTCCAGCTTCATGTGGGTCCTAAAGGTCTGAACTTAGGTCTTTATGCATGTGTGCCACTGAACCAACCACAAATCTCTTTTCTTGAACCTTGAACGTCCACTTATTTCTTCCTATCAACTGGCACAGTTTATTACAATCCATCTAGACAGTGTCATGATCTGATTTATATTATCATTACTTCAAATGGATAAAGGCAGAAGGGTGGGATAGGGAGTCAGAGCTGAAAGCAATATTGTGTCATGTAGCTACATGGTTTGAGGAGGCTCCCCAGGAGTCTGTGGCAACTGCTTACATTTTATATTATTGCATTACATAGAGCCCTGAATTACACATAAAAATAATTCCATGAACTGTACTTAACTTTAATCTGATTATTTTGAAAGCAACCCACCAAATGCTTAAATTAAACAGATATTTTATCAACTGGGGTTTCTACTAATTATGCTGTTGTTCCTATTAAAAATTACTCACTACAGCATCTGCTCCGGTTCCTGTTGAACAACTCCAAGGTTTGTTCGCATGCTTTTATTTTTGGAATGAACTGTGCAACAGTGGAAACACATGAACATGCTCCACTAAAATAAGTATTTGTCTTGGAAAGGCAAATTTACAGCTTTGGTAAATCTGGTCTTAAACAAATTATCTGATGAGCTGCGAACTACCAACCAAAGTGGAAACACATGGCTAACTAGTCACCAGTCTGATCCTGTGACAGCAGAGCTGGGGACTTCTGTGTCTCTACCTTGTTTTGTGAGGATGGCTTAGTGTCAAGCAATTAGACCAAATTTCACTGAACTGTATGGCCAACTATAAATAAGCAAAGCTTTTATGCACTAGTCATTCCTCAATAAAGGTGGAAAAGGAAATAAACCACACAGGATCCCACATCTAAGTGTTGGGCTTTGGATAGCTATGAGGCCTTAGTAGAGTCTCATCGGTTATGACTTGCCAACTGCTGTGGTGTGGAGGTGCTAGTGGGAAAGGCTTTGCATATAGAAGGCTGAAGGGTGTGTGGGAATGCAGGGCTCTCTACTCTCTATTCAAACCGAAAGCTACTGTAAGTTGTGGTCTCAAATAATGGGATTCTGAGAGTACAGCACATTAGGAAACCCTAGATGATTGGGGGAGGCTTGAGAAGAACTTAGTCCAGTAGTTCTGAGGTATACACAAATAAATTGAAGCCTTACTATGGACAGTGCTTTAAACTCAACAATATATGGTCAAGTTGTAACTGTTTGATGTGGGCACACTGCTAAGAACCTTCATGGAGTGGTCCCCTTGTGTACTCTCTCCCCTTGAGTATGAAAACACAGTTGAAAAATCCTTCAGTTCTAGTGTACTTCAATAGAGCACTTGGCCAGGACTTTAGGCCAAGGTAGACATTTTATATGCAGAGAGAGTGAGGATGAACTGTGGTGATATATGTTTAATAAATTAGTCTGTTATATCAGGAAAGTCATTCACACAGACAAGCCATGAAAACCAAGCAGTGATGGTGCACTCTGTTAGTCCCAGCATTTGGGAGGCAGAGGCAGGAGGATCTCTGTGAGTTCAAGGCCAGACTGGTCTGCAGAGTGAGTTCCAGCACAGCCGAGACTGTTACACAGAAAAACCTGTCTCAAAAAAAATGGATTATCAATTATCAGAAAATAATAAACCAAAGCATAGAATCCATGAGAAGCTGGTTATTCGAGTCTGAGGAAAATTGACTTGGGTGATCAACCTTATGGGAGCACACTTCAATACCCCAGAGTTTGACTGACTAAGGGCTCCCTGTAGTAGCAGAATGAGAACGTGACCTCAGGAGTGTGAAATAAAAAAGAAAAATCTGACTGGGGAGTTCTTGATGCTTCTATTTTCCCATGGTGCTTTAGGCACACAGTTACTCTGAGAACATCTAGCAGGAGGAGGTGGGACAGCTGGATCACTCAATGCCATGGGAACCACAATGCTCCCAGGGCTGCAGTTTGCAGAAAACTGAAAAGTATTTGCAGCTGTCATTTAAAATTCCAGCCAATTCTTTAAATTAATTAGCAGCTGCATGGGCTTGGCCTAAATAGGCAAGTTATTTTATGAATAAACAGAAAATCAATGCAGATTAATATTAAATAAGAGTTGAAAGAAGAACCCTCTCTATGAAGAAAATTCTAGACCAGATGGTTCATAGATGAATTTCTATCATACTTAATGAAGAGCTGGGTACTTGGAAGGCTCAGGTTAGAGAATGACAGATTGTAGGCCAATGGGCCACACAGCAAGAGTGTGATGCAAAAACAAACAAACAAAGCATAGGAGGAAAATGGGAACAACAACCGTAAGTGGTCTCCTTGAACTATTCCAAAACATTAGGGCGGGAAATGTTTCCAAATTCATTATCTGAGGCTCAAATTATCTTGAGAGCAAAACAGACAAGGACACAATAAGAAGGAAAAATGCATATCAATGTCCCTGATGAACGAAGGTGAAGAAGTTTTCAAAAAGTACTTACAGACTGAATCTAAAAGCCTGTCAAAAATGTTAGCACATGCAATCAAGTAAGACTAACGTCAGGAATGCAAGGATGGTTTGTTACATACAAATCAATTGTCATAATACATGACATAACAGAATGAAGGGCAAAGCCACATAATCATCTCAATAAACACAGCAAAAGCATTTCATAAATTCCAACATCCATGAATTATTTTAAAAACTTTCACCAAACTGGATCAAGAATGTATCTCATTGTGATAAAAGCTAAATTTGACAAATGCACAGCCAACATCATACAGAATGGTGAAAGGCAACTCAATTTTCTCAAAGATCCAATATATGCCAAGGAAATTTATTTTCACTTATTCATTAGTGTACTAACAGTCTTAAATAGTCAAGAAAAAAATTTAGATTTACAAATCTGAAAAATAAAAGAATTCTAATTGTCCCTATATTGCAGACAACATGATGCTATGAATATAGGAAAACCAAAAGGAGAGGAAGGGGGAGGAGGGAGGGAGGAAGGAAGGGAGAGAGAGAAAGACGCCTTAAGTAAAAAAAAATCATATAGAACAGTTTCAGGATATAATACACAAGAATTGAAAGTACTGTGATACACTCTTAACAAAGTCCCTCCCTCCAGTGGCTCAGGGCTTTGAAAACTAGATGTGTTTTGCCAGAAGTGTTTTCCTATGGAGTCAAAATCTCCTGTGAAATAATCCCATAATCCCATCTCTATACCCTTCAGGCATCCCACACTGGTAGTCATTGTATAAGGATTAATTTGAAGGTTGTATCAACAGAGAGATTTTGTGCCAACATCTTGCTCTTTATTAGTGCTCATACTATGTATATGCCAAAGCAATAATGAGAAAAAATAAGCAAGAGTATTCATACAACATTTGCTGAGTAATTTCAGTATTTTAAGTGACACTGAAGAGAATGAGAAATGAGAGAGAGAATAAAAATATCAAGAGTGCCTCTTCCGTGGGGTTTTGAGAGAACTCAGGGAGGGAAGGATGTTCTACAATGAGTGATCCCACACCAGAGCCACCACAGCAGACTCCTCACTTGCTCAAGGACAATAAAGAAATCAAATCCAAGGTTGTTTCATGACACAGGTTATGCAGCCATTGTGACAGTCAATGAGATTCCCATGTGCTTGTGCTTGAGAGAAAACTGGGGCAGGCTGGGGAGTGGGAGGAGAGGAGACATATCAACTGTATTGTTGAAAAGTATTTCTTTTAAACAAACCAACACTTTGAGTCTCTCTTGTCTGCTTTATTCATTACCCTTTATATATAATATAACTTTGAAAACTATTCATGAGAATCTAAGTCTCTGACATATGTTTTGTGAATAATAAAAACCAATGGGAGTTTCTCTGTGTACATCAGGTATATGGTGAGCACCATCTAGGATAGAGGTTTTAGGAGGATGATCAAAATCTTACCTTGAGGAATAACACATAAATTGATTTGGGAAAACATAGCTTTTTTCACAAATAAGTGAGTAATAACTCCAATATACTAGTGTTCAGTTTCATTATACAGGTACCTGAAGCCATAATAAAAGCTAGAAAATCTATATTCTACATTTTGAGTAGATATAGTCCATGTAAATTTTAATAGAAAAAATAATATCTTCAACATTTCTATGCAAGGTTCCAAATACAGATGGCATATGATTATGGATAGGATGGAGGAGTTGGTAGGGCCATGTACACAGAAAATTATTCTGTGCCATGTTCTGATGAATTAACCAAAATCCAAGGATAACCATTGCTTTCTAAAAAAAAAAATCAAAATGTTATTAATCAATAAGTAGCTATTGCTTCTAACTATTCATAACATCTATCTCTTCTGTGATGGTGAATATTGACTGTCAATTTGATTAACTTTAGAATCACTATGGGAACACCTCTGGTTGTATCCCTATAGGTGCTGCCAGAAAGGAAAGATTTCACCAAAAAAAAAAAAAAAAAAAAAAAAAAGGTCTGCCCTAAATGGGTGGCATCATTCTATGAGATGGGGCACAAGAATAAATAGAAAGTAAAATGAATACCAGATTGCTTGCTTTTCTGTTTGTGATTTTGTGCATGCTTGTGTAGGTAGACCAGATGCTAACATCCTATGTCTCCCTCAACCACTCTCCACCTTAGGTTTTGAGACAGCCGCTCCCATGGAGCTTGATGACAACTCAGCTTAACTGGCTAGCCACTGAGTCCCTGTGTTTTGGCTGTCTCCACCCCAATGTCAGAGTGACAGGTATAACCCTTTATACCTGACTTTTATGGGATGCTTAAGATCTTAACTCATGTCTTCATTCTTGGATAACGAAGAGTTTACCTACCAAGCCATTTCTCCAGCACTCAACACTGTGTATTTTCTTTTTTTTTTTTTTTAACTTTATTTATTTATTGTTTATTTATTTATTTGCCTTGGTGTTTGCCTGGAACTGGAACTACAGACAGCTGTCAGCTGCCATGTGGGTGCTGGGAATCGAACCCGGGTCCCCTGGAAGAGCAGATGGCGCTCTTAACCGCTGAGCCATCTCTCCAGCCCCCCACTGTGTATTTTCTGACTGCAGATGCAACATGACCTGTTGCCTCAAGCCCTAGTCACCATGCCTTCTACACCATGATAGATAGTGCATTCAAATGCTGAGCCAAGTTGCTTCTGTCAGGAATTATGTACAGTGAAATGAAAATTATGGGATAAACCTACCATCCTATTTAATAAAATCTGTGGTTGTCAGGCTCCTAAAAATCAAACATGTTTCATGATCAACATAATTTTAAGTGGTATTCTCTTTAAAATCATTAAAAGTTTAAAGTATTAGTCTATTACATTGATTCCCTTCTAAAAAATGATAATATTTAGCAATAGCAGAAATATAATGCTACAATCTAAAGAACTTGCACATCTGGATAATCCTTGTGGAAAACTGATAGTGTGTTGTTGTTGCTTTTTTTTTTTTATGAAAATGTGTTAATGATGTTTATCAAATTCTTCCAGACAGTCTTAACCTTTACCTGCTTACTACACATGTTAAACTATACCACAGGAAAATAAAGACATGATCAAGTGGGCAGACACACAACCTAGATGTCAAGGAATATGGGGATGCTTAAATAGTGCTCCATCCATGGGATGTCACATTGAATGACCAAGGGAGGGAATGTTTTCAGAAATAGAGAATTAGAAATCTTTTTATATGAATTAGTTTATATTCCATTTATTTACCAAAGATATTACAAGAATTTAATTGTGAATACACTAGCATGTAGATTTATTTGTAGGCATTGTCCCCTAGTTTAGCTATCCTCTTAACAAAAAAATCCCACTCCTTACACATTTCTCTACAACATGGCTACTAATTTTTAGGTATCTAAAAACTAGAAGTTTACAAGTGATCATTGCAATAAGCAATAAGCAAGTTATTTTAAAAAGAGATGATTTTCAAATTTGTTACATATCAACTATCAAAAATACTTACTAGAATAATCAAAATCTACATATTTATTTGCAATGTCTTAGTTGGGTACATTGTTCCAAGTTCTCTTGTACTGAGAACCTCGGGACCTCCATCTCAGAAAACAATACTCTTACATGCTAACTCTTCTTGTTGCTGTGACAAACAACTGATGAGAACCATCTCAGTGGAGAAAGAACTTATTTGACTAAAGGCTTAAGAAGAGACATAGGACATTACAATGGGGATAACATAGTGACAGGAACAGAAGCTGTCTGGCCACAGAGCATTCTTGGTCTGGAAGCAGAGAGAAATGAACACTGATGGTTAGCTAACTTTTTCTTTTTTTAGTTAGACCCCAGCCCATGGAATAGATACCATTAATACCTAGGTTGGGCTTCCCCACCTCAATTAGTTCAGTGTAGAAACTCACTGTCAGGCATGCCCAGAAGTTTGCTTTCTAGGCAATTCTAGAACCTATCAAATTGACAGTCATATTAATGATCTCAAACATTGTATAAGATACTGTAAAGTAGATAGTGGATGAAGAAAACCACCTGCCATCTCTGTAAGTGTGTCAAGGGAGATAAACCATAGATTCTTAAAAGGTTATATCTTTCCAGAAGGAAAGGTCCAGAGTTCACTCATTAAATAAAAAACAATAGCAATCAGACTTTTCAATTGAGGGAAATATAGTGCCATGTTGCTAGAAAGTCCTTAATTTGAAAGAGATCAAATTATAGAGCCCTACTATCAAAGTAATCAGAAAATACACACAATAGAAATGGGCAAAATCACATTCACAACCATCAGCAAGAGGTGGGCTTAATGTCAGGCCACATGCTCTATTAAGATGGTCTGCAAAGAGCCATAAGTCCTAAACATTGCACACACACATAGTGAGTCCAACTTGTGGGAGAAGTTTTGATTGCAAAGAGCCATGACCAGACCTCCAACCTGATATGTTGCTTAGCCAAATTATAATGTTTTAAAACCAACCTACTTTATCACATCAACAAAAACAGAACATTGTGATGTGGGATGTCTTTCTATATGCTGTGAATTACCATTGGATAATAATAAAAAAAAACTGTTTTGGTCTATGGCAAAGAAGCTTATAGGTAGGCAGAAAATCCAAGCATAGATAAAAGAAAAGGGAGATGGAGTCAGACATTGATGCTTCAACCCGATGCTCAAAAGAGCAAGATGTAATGGAACACAGGTAAAGCCACTAGCCACGTGACAAGACATAGATTAATAGAAATGGTTTAAGTTGTGAGAGCTAGTTGATAATGAGCCTAAGCCAAGCCAAGCCAAACAGTTTCTAATTAATATAAGCTTTTGTGTAATTATTTTTTAAGTGGCTGTAGAACAGCAGGTGGGAAGATTACTCTGGACCACAGGCCCAGACAGGTTAGAAACTTCAGGCCACAGCATTGATAATCTGAAGGTGAAAGTCCTTAGCATGAAAAAGGAGGCTTTGTCTATTTAACCACAAAGAAACAAAAACAAATGGCCCACAGTAGGGGAACCTTTAAAAACACTAATATAAAATACTAAAGGTGGGCTTGGGGACTTTGCCTGATTACTAATGAGGAAAGCAACTGCTCACAGGAAATTCTGGATGAAGCTTGGGCCTAAAACACTAAGGAATTAATTCTGAAGACTCTTCAGGTCTCACAAGTGACCTACAAACCCATTTCAGTGATTGCCTTGTGTAGAATTAATAATGACATTTTAAGACAAGAGATTAGAATTTTAAGAATTTGGAGTCTTTATACATTATAAAGACAGGACAAAGTCTTCCCAAATATCTGTCACAAAACCCATAAATATGTCATTTTACTTGACAAAATGTCAAAAAAAATTTCCCCTCATATTTGACTCAGTGGGGATCTTATATAGTCAGAAGTTTCTCTGTCCTGCCCAGCTGGTTCCCCAGCCATTTACTCCCAAATTATCACACAAATGCTTATATTAATTATATTGCTTGGTCTATGTCTCAGGCTTATTATTTGATAACTCTAATGCTTTAAGTTAGCTCATTCTATTCCTATCTATGCTTAGCCATGTAGCTTGGTACCTTTTTTCATTGCAGCATTTTCATCTTGCTTCCTCTGTATCAAACTGGCATCTCCCTGGAGTCTACTCTCTCTGCTCTTCTATTTCCCAGAATTCTCCTAGTATGGGTTGTTCTGCCTCTACTTCCTGTCTAGCTTCTGGCCAATAAGAATTTTATTAAACCAACATTTAGAGTGACAAATATTTACAGTATGCAAGAGCATAGTCCCACAGCAATCTTAAGAGCAAAAGATGAGTTTGGGTTACCTAGGTGGGCTCAATATCAACATGAAAGTCCTTATAGGAAGGAAGCAGGAGGGGTAGAGACAGAGTCTGGGATCTGTTACACTGTATGAAGATGGGGGAGGGCCCACATGACAGAGGATGCAGATGATCCAAGAACATGAAGAATGTTACCAAACAGGTTCTGAACTGATGCAGCACCCTATGACATAGCTGTTGCATTCCACTGATGATAATGTGGCTTTGATTTGAGCCCTCTGAAAATTAGGGAGTACTTCAGAACTCTACAACTGCAAATAAATTCTTTATGTTGGTTTAAAACTCTAAGATTTGGATAACTTATTGTATCATCTGTTTGAACTAATGTTGATTCATCCTTATTGCTAATGTCTTTGTTTGATTTTTGGAGAGAGGCTGTGATGGAAATGTCTAGGTGTTCTCCAATCCATTCTGTGCATACCACACAAAAGTGGGTCATGATACAGAGATACACCTCTAAGCTTCCCCAAGCAATACCTGAGTATTGCTTACTACATCTGTCTTACTAAAATCAGAATGTAATGTTTTCCCCACAACTGCCTCTAAGAATACTATGCTCCTCTTCTGCCCATATGATCATGTTTCTGGGTGGCCCTTGAAAAACTCATTGGGCAAGCACACTGAGTCACATCTTCACAGGGAGCTCTCAGTCCCACTTTTTCCTGTCTACAACTGGTGCTAAAATCTGAACAAAGATGTTAAAACTCTATGATGCTGTGCAAATGGAAGTCACAAATTAAGCAGAAACACAGCAGGAGCCTGGTGCCAGCTACCAGCTGCAAGCACGTGATAGAGAGAAACTCTGTCATCATGTCTGAACAGCTGTTTCCAGAATTGCTCTTGTAGATGAATCAGTCCTAGTCAGTGCAGATACAAGCTCAGATTCAAATATCACTCTACCATTATTTAAGAATGATACAACCATCCATGAATACACATTCCATTTATGGCTCACCTGGACATTCTCCCTGGACAGACTCATCTTCTCTCAGGAACTTCTCCAGTTGGCTTTCATATGATGCTAATTAATATACAATGCAATCATAGTGAATATCTTTAATAACTTTAGCTCTTATACCACAAACATTCTTATTTATTTTTTCATGTATTATGAAAAATAATTTTATTCTATAAAAAATAAATTATTTCTGAACAAGCCTCAAGAAATAATTATTAGTTTCTCTATTTTACTCACTGATAAACTGAGACACAAGAAATTAAAGCTATTCTAATCTATCTGTGTTTTTTAATTTTCCTTTATTAATTTTTGTAATAACATTCTTTTTCTGAAACCCACATCTCCAAGCAGAAAAATAATAGTCTCACAATACAAGTTTGACCCATAATAGCCCATCTTAAAATCACATTTCAGAGACTGGGCATGTTCAGTGTAGTGTGGCCATAAAGTTACATTCCAAGACCATGTTAGGCCATAGTGTAGTGGGATTATGTTGGTATGTTGTAAATATTTGTCACTCCTACTGGTTTAATAAAAAGCTGATTGGCCAGAGGCAGACAGGAAGTGTGGGCAGGGCTACCAGACTAAGAAAACTCTGATAACAATAAGAACAGAGCAAAGATGCCAAAAAAAAAGCTGGATGAGTCACCAGCAGAAGCAGAGGAAAGAAGGTGAAATGTTGTCCTAAGAAAAGGTACCAGGTCACATGACTGAACAAGGTAAGAATTATGGGTTGAGTAAAGATGAAAGAATTAGCAAGTTATATGCCTAGGCCCTAGGTTAATCAGCATAAAATTAACATAAGCCTTTGTGTGATTATTTGGTGCTAAGTGGCAGTGGGGATGCAAGTAGGTTTGAATCTCAGGCCTAGGCCCAAAAGTCTGGGCCAGAAACCTAATACAACAAATGGCACACCAATATGGGTAAAATATACCCACATAAAACCATAGAAAGCTTAAAGACAGTCTAGAGCACAGAAGCAGAGTCAAAAGCAGCTTCTAAGTTATGTCTCTCAAGTGGGCCATGGTAAAGAGACTGAGTGGTGTATGGGATTAAATTACAAAATAGCATGTTTGCTGCATGCACTTTAAGCTGCAATAAGGCCAGTTCCTGAGCCTCAATGTAAGCAAGGAGCTGTATATGGTGGATTTAAGATTTAAGGACAAAAAAGAAACAGAGTCAGACTGATTCTTAATAGCAGCAGCATTTCCTTGAATCAGCTCTATTTGCTGGAGGCAAGCAGAGGCTTTCTTTTTAAAGAGAGGCTTCCTGATTCAGCTTTAGAGGCAAAACACTTTTAAGTCTTTTGCTACCAAATACTTAAATGAAGTTTATGAGCAGCAGACAGCAGGCTTTACTTAGTGATTATATGGACTCTAAAACTCCCCAGAAGTAGTGATAGTAGGTTCTACCAATACTTGAGCTAAAAGGCTAAATTCTATGAAGCTAGACTAGGAGCTGGGTGGAGCCAACCAGCCACCTTAGCCAAGCCTTTAATTCCTAGCCACATGTTGGCAGATCAAGGGTGTAGTCAGAAACAGAAAGAAATAGAGGAAGCTGGGTGAAGTCAGCCACCCTAACAAAGTGAAGGTATAGTCAGAAACAGAAAAAGATAAGAAATAAGAGATATACAGTAAAGATAGATTTAAAGAACTCTAAATGGTTTAGAGTGTATTTAAAAATATACATAGGCTCGAGAGAAAAAAGAAAAAGAAAAAAGGATAGAAAAACGTCCTTTAAAAAGAAATAGAGTTAAAAGAAATAGTAACAAACCACATAAAAATGGAAAGTAGAAACAGTGTCTGGATACTGTATGCCATTGTCTTGTCTTTAAGTTTTTTGGCTGAAAATGGAGTAGTAAAAGCTGCTAAAAGACATTTGATTATAAATGCTGTTGGATTAATTCAACCTATATATTTTACAAATGAAGTGACTTTAAAATTGAAATCAAATTGGAGAATAGGGTTTTTTTTATTTTTACAGAAAATGAGAGACTTTAGATTTATTCCTAGTTAAAGAAAATAAAATTTGATCAAGGAAGAACACCTGAAAAGTCTCCAGTTAAAATGGATGGCCCAAATGATTTAGTATTTCAGCACAACTCTGTTGCAGTTTTCTTAAAAAGCTCTTTATTCAAAACAGCTTCAAGAAAACTGACTGAGATAATGTAGCATTAGTGACTACTCCACTAAAGATTTGTCCATAATCCTAATTTTTTTTTTTTTTGAATTCTCATGGGATTTCCAGCACCCATATTCAGCAGGAAGTAGCCTAGAGAACTATGCCCACATTCTCCCAAAATAGATTGTGGATGTTTGTGTTTGTTTACAGTATTGGTTATAAGCTGTTTTAGATATGGGGGAAAAGGATATTAAATTTGGGGTTCTTGATTTAAAAAGAAAAAAAGAGAAATGTAGTGGGATTATGTTGTTGCATTGTAAATAATTGTTCTGTCTACTGGTTTAATAAAAATGCTGATTGGCCAGAGACATACAGGAAGAGTGGGCAGGGCTACCAGACTAAGAAAACTCTGGGAACAGGAAGGACAGAGCAGAGATATCAGCAGAAGCAGAGGAAAAAAGCTGAAATGTTGTTGAGGAAAGGTACTGAGTCACATGGCTGAACAAGATAAGAATTATGGGTTAAGATGAAGGAGTTTGCAAGTTATAAGCTTGGGCCCTAGGTCTATCAGCATAAAATTAATATAAGCCTTCATGTGATTATTTGATGCTAAGAGGCAGGGGGGCTGTGAGTGGGTACAAATGTCAGGGCTAGGCCCAAAAGTCCAGGCCAGAAACCTAATATAACATCATAGCTTATAGAAATAATCAAATGTGTGTCTTAAATTATTTACACAGAGTAATAATATAGTATTTAAAAATATGAAAGAAAGCAAGAAAGAATGAGAATAAAAGAGGAAGAAGCTGAGGGCAAAGGGAGCAGAGTAAAGAAAAGCATATAATAGAAAAATCAAATCCTAACTTTCACTGGATAATTAGACAGTGCTTTGGGGTGTGCCTAGCCACCCTCTCCCACCCCAACCAATTCTCTCTGGTTTGAAACTGTAACCTTACTGGTTTTATAAATACATGCATCATTTCTGCCACTGAATCACCAACCTTGGATAGAAACACACTGAAAATGTGTTCCTGCTATCTTGTCCCAGTCTAGGTCAAAAGTCCCAGACTATGTAGAGGGACATCAGCAACACTTAGGATATAGTGGACATATAATTGGGCTATTGTCTGGATTGTGAATGTCCTCCAAAGGCCCTGGCACTATAAAGGCTTGATCCCACAGAGTGATATTGTGAGAGATGTTATGGGCTCAGAAGTCAGGGTCTTGGGCAAGGTCTTTAGCTATTTGTGCAGCCACTTAATCCAAACTGAAACAATTCCTACCACCCACCAGAGAGGATGGTATGTGGCAAGAAATAAAATAGAAAAGACTCAGGAAGTAAGAAAAATCCACAAGTCTCAGGGAGTCCCTGAAACTTACAGAGGTCACAAAGTTACAAACGAGTGGAGAAACTGCCAGGCTGATCAGCTATGCTGCAAGATCCAAGGCTGCAGCTTTGGTGGGCCTTTTAGTGGTGTAGTTGCCTGTGAGCACGGGGATGTTGACAAATAACTGCAAAGTCATTCAGGTAGATGCAGTGGAGTCGAAAATTTGAGTGAATTAACTTATCCTGGACTACATAGTGAGTTTGCTCAAAGTCAGCTTGGCATACATGAGATAGTGTGTCAAGAAAGAAAAAGAGAAAGAGAAGAAGGAAAGAAAGAAGAAAGGAGGGAGAGAGGAGGAAGAAGAGAGGAAGAAGCAAAAAGAAGAAAGGAAGGAAGGAAGGGCAGAGTCCTTGTGAACTTAGCATCCCCCAGTGAGCTTCACACCATCACTATTGCACTGAGGATTACATTTCGAGTGACACAGTCATATAGCAGCAAACGGTGTCTTCTCTAAATAGTGCTATAGATGTGAAGCACACACCAAGAAGCATACACATGTCTCCAGTTTGGTTTCTGACTGTATAACTAACAGAATTTCTTCCACAAGTCCCATAATTTTCTCTGTGATCGCCTGAGAATCAATCCTTGTTTCTGCCAACTGAAAAAGCTGAAAAGTGCAGGATGAGGATTATCAAGCCCTGTAGCTTAGACTGAGACCTGAGTGCTAAAGAAGCAAGGGTAATTCAGATCAACAGACTGATCGACGATGCTCTTTCACCCATGACAACATACACACCACAATAAGCAGTGACAGAAAGCCTATTTGCACTGAGGAAATGTGTGCCTGTCCAACAATGCTAGTTTTCCAAGAATGCACATAAATCAAAATATTCAAATGAAGTTGAAAATGGTCCTCTGGTTGAGTGGGTGACAGGAAGGAAATCACAGGGACAGATGATGAGTTGCTGGTAAGTGAAAGAGAGGAGGAGCCTTGTTAGGACTAATGATAACAGCTCCATCAGCTGAGGAACAGGAGTAATTAAAGCCTTTAAATATGAGGATAGAAAGAGATGGGGGAGGGGGAGATAGGGGGCAGAGAGGAAGAAAGGATGAAGGAAGGTGTGAGCAGAAAGAATACTAAGGGAAGGGGGTGAGAAGAAGAGGAGGAGGGGGGAGGGGAGGGAGGAAGAGAGGCCCAGGGGGGAAGGGAGGAGGGAGCAGAGGGAGAAAAAGGGGAGGAGGGGAGAGGGAAGGAGGGGAGAGGAGAGGGAGGGAGGGAGGGAAGGAAAGAGGAGGGGAGAAGAGACTGGGAGGGGGGAGAGAAAGAAAGAGGGGAGGCGGAAGGAGGGGAAGGGGAATAATGAGGGAAGGCACTAAAGAAAAGGAATTACTAAAATATTTCTGTGGTGAGGCTGTAGCCCACCAGGGCCTTCCTAACATGCACTATTCTGGGTTCCACCCCAGCAGTGCCTAAAAACAACATGAACTACAGCATACCCGTAACCCCAGCATTAGAGAGGTGCAGGCCTGGGGATCAGGCATTAAAGACCATCCCGATCTGCACAGTGAGTTCAAAGACAAACTGCATGTTTTTCCTTAACCAAAGGCCAGGCTACAAGTGTCAGCCCTTATTTGAAACAGAGCTTGGCTTATATAGTGTCTCTAAGCACACATTTCTTCATCCACTATACCTGCATTTACTGAGTAAGCCATGTCCCAGACCGGAATGGAAAATTAACACACAGAATGACTTAAAAAGACTCAGCACCAGAAAGATGCCCCATCCTGCCTTGACTGTCAATCATGGAAGCAAAGGCCATCGCTCATCTTTGTGCCCTTACTAGTCAGCAGGCTTCGATTCTTCCCTGACAACTAGAATCACAACCCAGAATTTGCAGACATTATCTAGTCTTTGTAACAGAAATATGTGAAGCTGTGAGAAATGAATGGTAGAGAAGTCAGGCCACAGGCCATAGTCATTCTGTTCTTTGGGGATACATACACCCTCCAGTGCAGTGTTTCATTAATGTGCAATTCTAGCTTGTTCTGACAGCTGGGGTAGAGACTGATGCTTTTATTTCTCATGATAGGCAAGAATGGGCTCATCATGACCACTTGTATGATCTGAATATATTTAAGTGCAATCATTACTTGAATGTTATCCTTTGCATATTCAAAATAAGTATGCAACCATTTTTTTTTTCTTCAGCTTTAATTCAGGGCATCTACTGGAGACTGCTTTTAAAACTAAAACAAAACAAAGCAAAACATTTCTTTCCATCATATTCTTCTCCTTGCCTCTCTCCCCCTCCCTCCCCTACTTTTTCTTCTGTACCTAACCTCCCCAGCCTCCTCCTTGCTCTCTTCCTCCTCGTTCTCTACCTACATACACAGTTTTGAACTCAATAACTTGGTGTTTTTATTTTTCTTTCACTTCATTTAGACAAAGTTGCCAGTGTTTTCAAACACCATGAATTGCAGAAATCAACCACATGCATTTCCTCTCTGTTGGCAGGTTCTTGTGAACTGAAGCCTTATAGCGGGCACTTGCTTTAAGGAAAGGAACAGTTCCAGTTAGCACAACATGGAGTTCTTCAGCTCAGCAGGCTGAGAGCAGAATACCGGAAGCTTCCATTTGAACTGAGGGTGAGGGATAGCAGAGGGCAAGTTCTCTGTTTTCATCTTTCAAGTTCCACTCTTTGGAGTACCATTTGCACTGAAGAAACTTAGGTGATGCTGGGAGGCAACTCCTTTGCAAATGTCCACATTGAAGCAGAAGTGGGGCCCCTGTATTGATTCTCCATGCTTCCTCTGGTGTTACACGAATCCTAACTGATCTTATAATAAAAACCCTGAGCCAGATATTGGGATAAAGCTGAAAGATCAGAGAGAGAGAGAGAGAGAGGAACAAGACACCAGAGAAACTTCTCACCACTACTGAATCCTCAGGCTGAAAAGGAAAAGATCCTGTCTCCCTGAATCCTCAGATTGAATGCCTGGAGTCCTCGGCAGAAAGGGAAGGAAAGGGAAAGACGAAAGGGGAGTGGCAGGGCTGAACTCCTGTCTCCTCTGCCTTAGGTTCCTTTACCAATCCACATTTCTTCCAGTCTCAACTTTCCTCGTGCTGAAATTAAAGGCATGTATATTTTCCAAGTACTGGGTGCAAAGTCATGGAATCTCAAATGCTGAGATTAAAGGTATGTGCCTCCACTGCATGGCCCAGTTTCTCTTTTGGACTGGATCAATCTCATGTAGTGCAGGCTGGCCTTGAACTCCACAGAGGACCAGATGGAACTCCTGAGTGCTAAGATTGAAAGTGTGTGTCACCACTGTCTGACCTCTATGGCTAACTCCGTGGCTGATGCTGTCCTCTGATCTTCAGGCAATCTATATTGTTTAGAGTATAAACAATATATCACCACAACATATTAAAGGAAACTTAATAATGTATATCAGCTCTCCTTGCCTGGAGTTGGCTACCCAGCTGCATCAGTCCCAGGCTTGATGGTTTGCACACCAAGTCTAGCAATAGGACCAGGCTATCTGGAGGTGTCCTAAAGATGAGAGGCAGAGCTAAGCCTAACACTGAGCACTTAGAGGCTTTAAATGCTCTGTTCTGTGGTCTGGGGATGGGCTCAGGCAGTGATGTGTTTCCTTTGCAAGCATGAGGACCTGAGTTCAATTCCTTGTACTCACAAAAATGCTGAGCATGGTGGCTTGCACTTGCAAACCCAGTACCAGGGAGGAAAAGACAGGAGGACCCCTGGGGTTCACTGGCCAATCAACCCAGCCCATTTGGTGGTTTCAGGCCAAAAAGGGGCCTTGTCCTCTGAGGGAAATCATTCAAGGTTTGACCTCTAGCCTTGCCTTGCATATATGCAAAGGTGCCTGCCCACAATAAATAAATAACTTACTCATGAGGTGGTTGTTTTCCTTTAAAAAATGACTTTCCTCTCTGAAATTTAAGCTTCACAGCATTCCCAAGAATAAACTGCATGTGGCAATCATCGCCCTGTTGGTAATTCGGTCCTCTGCTGCTCCCTCTCCTTCCATGAAATGAATAAATTCCTAAAGGTTCTTTTGCAATTAATGATGCATTGGAGACAAGCCATGCATTTGTTTTAGAGTGGAGTATAAGGGGTTAAAATGTATCTTTCCTCAGCATCTTCTTGTGGCTTCTTAGAGGGGCTAGATTTCGAAGGAACTTCTACACCCAATGTTCATCACATCTGTGTGATTAAAATATTTACTATCTGTGTCTAAAATAATCTGGCTTTCCCTTCAGGGTATCTAGACCCTGATAATAAAAGTACTTCTTTGTTTATTTTGTTTGTTTAAATTTTACTTATTTTTAATTTATATGTACTGCTGTTTTGCATATATATACATACATATATACATATATATATATGTATATATATATATATATATATAAAACATGCATGCAGTTCCTGAGGAAGTCTGAAAAGGATGTTGAAACTCCAAACAGGAGTTACAAATAAGTGTGAACTGCCATGTGGTGCTGGGAACCAAACCTGAGTCTTCTGGACAACAAGTGTTTTAACCATTGAGCCATTTATCCAGTCCAAGTAAAGATAGTTTGTAAAATCAGTCACAACTGTATGTTGTATATATTAAACCATGCACCCTAAAACTTACTTTTCAGGCAGTTGAACACACACATACACACACACACACACACACACACACACACACACACACACACACGCACACACACATGACCATCAGGGTTAGAAGATAAAAGCAGCTCCATGCTGGAGACATAACATGTTTTAATTCTTTTGTGTAAATCACCTGGTTCCTTTCTGAGGCATGACAGCCCCTCAAATGTCTATAAAGTGAGCATATGGAACAATGACCTTCCCTGGTGGTCCCTTTCTTGTGAGAACCATTAGCCTAACACATGCCTGGTCACCATCATTTTTTCACCTGTGCTTCACTGACTAGACAGCCTGCCTTGGCTCCCACACTAGTCAAGTCACAGTATCAGTCAATCTTACAGCTCTAGATGGCTTCTTTAAAACATAATTATCATTAAAAGTTCCCCATCTACATACTCCACATTTTAGGCATATCCACATCTCCCATGGTTTTTCCATCAGCTCTGGGTATTAAACTAGGGACCTCATATGAACCAGGCAGATAGATACTTTACCACTGAGCAGGATCTTAGTCCTGGCTGGGTCTTACAGTAATTACATGTTTAACATCAGTTTTAAAACTGCAAAACAATTTCTCATCATCCCAGTAACAGCATCTGATATTCCCACTGATCAGTCTGTAAGACTTCAGGTTTCTCCAGGTGGTCACCAACTTAGCAGAGTTGGGGGACTTGCATGGGCTTCATTCCTCCCTTTCCCTAACTGAACCTAAGTTTGCTAATGATCCACTGTGTTTTAATTTGTGTTTCCCCAATGGCCTTTGGTGATAAACAGCCTCCCCATTGCCTATTGGCCATACACACGGGGTAATCTGTGAGGTGTCTGTTCCTGATCTTTACCCCATGATTACAGTTGCCTGTTTTCTTCTATTGCCAGGCTTATTTGTGGGAGATTCATGGTTCCTTTTGTTAAGACTTGCCTTTAACATTCTCTTTTATTGATTAACTCATTATTTGTTAATTTCGTGCATGAATATAATGTAGTGTGGTTACTCCCCTGACTCACACCCTCTTTTATTACATTCCAGCCTCTGTCAACTGTCCCTCTAGCCCACCAACCCCTTTTAAAGGACTAAGACTTTGGAGCTGATTTTGTGTAAGGTTTGGTTTAGCCAGGGCTATCTGTGTAAGCAGTAATTCAAACTACCTGTGGGAACCTGGTGTGCTCAATAGTGGAAACACAGCCAAAGGCAAAGAAGGCCCCTCTCCCTGAATTTACATGTAGCAAATAGTTAACAATGAAGGGGGGGACGCTGAGTTACTCATCTATATTTGAGCTTTCTTAGTGGTGTCTTTCAAAGAGTAAGAATTTGAGTTTAAATATGAGTTTAAATACTTAAATTCATGGTGTGCATATTCTTTGGGTTTGATGGTTTTGTTTGGTTGGCTGATTGAATTTTTTCATTTGTGTGTTCTTGTCATTTGGTTTGGACACATCTTTCAATACTTCTAAAACAATGAAGATGTATTTGATCCACTTTCCCTTTTATTTAAAATCTAATATCTTTAGTTAGCTGTCCTCTCATCCTCTGTACTGGGTACTGCCTCAGCCCTGAGGTCATCACTATGTGATGGCCAGAGAGAGGACACTGTCTTCAGTCTACACATTCCACAAAATCTCTCACAAAGTCTCTCATGGACTTGCTCAACTAATGGACTTTATCCTCAATGGATCGGTCTACTCCTCAAAGTATGGGTCTGCTGCTCACTGAATGGGCTTACTCTTCAATGAAGGGCTTCTTTAATTTCTGGGCTTGCTCCTCTATGAATGGGCTTGCTCCTCTATGAATGGGCTTGCTCCTCAATGTAAGGACCTGCTCATTTGTTGTCAAAATGAAGCGCCAAATCAAATTCAGACTAACTTTTGGCCTCTGTGATTTCTCTACATAACAGGACAAAGCCGAAATGCTATTAAAAAGATATTGATATTTTTCAGTGTGCTATTTCCAATGAAATGTCTCTGAAACTGTGAACCTCTGGCACCCAGGCATGAGGGAAGGTTCATTTTCAGTATGTCCCTAGGCCTGGCACAATGGAAATATTCAGCAAGTTTTGGGAATTTTGCTTTTCCTGATTGACCAAAGTGATTTCAGCTGGTAAAAATGGAAGTCTTCTGCATTCTTCTTGAACTAGGGCAGCAGGGAATGTTGCCACCTATCTGGGTTACCCATGGATAGCATGGAAGAGATTTCTTTACTCCAGATACATGAGAGTTGCACTATGAAAATGCCTGTGAATATTGGCAGAAATACTTCCTTTACTTGCCAGGAATTTACCCTTTGTTCTCTTTGAAAAATTCCTTTGGGACAATGTGTCTTGCAACTTTCTAATAAAAGGATTTTTCTTTTCAAAAGAAAACAGAAAGACTTGTGTGTGAAACCAGACTTTCTACTTCACAATGAAAATCAGGAATACATTTCAACAGCAATTTATTATAGAAATACTTCAAATCATTAGGGCCAGAGGGATATCAAGATTACTCAAGATGTTGGTTTTACTATATTAGGGGGATTTTTTATGCAGAAAAGTACACCCCAGCTGATTTTTAAGAGGAATATGGAGACAAATATTTCTTATGGATATTTTCTTTAATACCAGCAGATATTTCCACCATTTACACCTTCAGGAAATAAAAATGACTTCTCTAACCTTCCACACTAGAGATGGGCCAACATTAGTGACCTCTCTCTCTACCAAAAGTGGAATATAGAGCAGTCAGAAGGTAACAGGATGTAAAGATGCCCCTTGGGTATGACTTTCACCAGGGGATAAATCACAGCACAAAAGACACATGGCTGTCATTAGACTCTTCATCTGTATGCATGGCTTCCTTAGTATCCACAAATCCCAGTCTAATTATGAATTGACCCAACTGGGACATTCTGTAAGGCTTAGAGTTGGTGCCTCTGCAGACCCTTGAGGTCACATCTCAGAACAGAGAGGCAATGGAGAACATGATCACTCAAGCTGGATCCTGGACTGGATCCTTGAACAGAGAGAGGGCATGAATAATAACTTTTTAAAGGTTAAAATATAGATAAAGCCTGGAGAGTATAAAATGTTTTTACAAATGGGCTTGTAAGCAGAAGATTGACCCTTTTTCTATTAACTAAAAATCTCATAACTTCTAGGAAATATGATGCAAGGTTCACACTCCACTGCCAACAAGTGTTACCCTGCCTGCTTTAATTTCACACCAAGCCAGCAATAAAAATGTTTCAGCACCATTACAGCAAGCACTGCAATTGAGGAAGGCTCACTCGGCATGGTGATCTCCTCTGCTGGCTTCTGACTGCATGCCAGAAAGGGTTCTAAAAGACAAAGTCATATATCTAATTACAGACTCAAAGCTTAAACACTGAAAAGGAAAGGAAAAGGTGGGGACGAATCGCTACAAAAGGTGGGGTGAAACACAGCATGGCTTGTGACTGGGACCTTGGGAACAACAAGCAAGAAATTCCAAGGTAGAGAGAATGGAAGGTTAGGAGAGCAGGAAGAGCAGGTACAGTGGCCCCCAACCCACCAGACGCTGCTCAGGGCTTTGTATAACGGGTCTAAATTACTGTTCTCCAAACCCTAATGCCACATGGGAAACCATTTCACAGAGCAAGAAAATAGTCAGTAACACTGAATGGGTTTTTCAAGATGTTAAACATCAGATTTAAACCTTGTACAACCTCCAGAAAAGCATATTCTGGAATATTGAATATTCCCCAACTTTTAGTTATTCTGTTTATGGGAATTTCTGTGTAGCACCTTCATTACCTCTTCCTTTAGAACTTTCTTAGCAACATATTTTAATTCAAATGTATGAATATGAATGTGTGTGTGTGTGTGTGTGTGTGTGTGTGTGTGTGTGTATGTATCCTCAATCCTATGCAAGTCATCAAAATGAAAAGGGTAGGCACTGCAACATGAGAATGAAGAAAAATCAACATGGACAGACCTTTGAAACAGGAAGGCTTCACTACAATAGGGCTTTACTATAACAGATGAGTGCAGATGGAGAATCAGAGCCAAGAAGGCGATGGGGACTGCAGAAGATAATGGATTAATTAGCCAATGTGTGATGTGAACCTAGAGGTGAAGTATAAGGCAAAAATAGACTGCATTTTAATGGTTACCTTATTTCTGTGACTGAATGAGGCCACTCATTGTTGACAGAAGGATTTACATAGTTATGAACACTCTAGGCTCCATTGCTATCTACCACATGTCCTAACAGATATCATTGGAAGAAACACCACAGATGTTTCTCAGGAACACTGTTCCTAAAGTACTTACCCCAATTTCCTAGACATCTGATGAAACTCACTAAACCAATAAACACACAGAGCCAGACTCCAGGTCTCCCACTCCATCAAGCTGCTCCACGTTCAGAACACCACCCCCAGGGGCCACAGCGTAGAACTGACAAAGTCAAGGACTGTATTCTCCTACTGTTGCTGGACTCATGTGTGGCTTTACTCATGGTGATTATAGGCGAACTTTTGCAGTTGGCACATGGGGACCTTCACATGTAGCTTTGACCTTCTCACACAGTGCCTGTTCCTGCCTGCCCTTATCTTTAGCTTAGCCATTACACCCTCTAGGGAGCATTCCAGATCTTACTGTTAAATGGCTGCTGCTTCCTTCTTGGTAGTCCTTTTACTTAATGAAAAATCAAGTTCCCCCTGCCTGTTGGGGTTTCCATCTCTCCTATTGACCTAGAGTTCCTTCCTCTGGGAAGACATTGAACTTTGAGGCCTGTAATTTCAACACTTATAACATAGTACATAGTAAATGCCCACCAGCCAGAAAACAGTTGCTATGCATAGTTAAGTAGGTAATAGTGACTTCCTAGTCATTCAAAGATTAGTGACAGTGTTTAAGAATGAAATCAGCATCCATGCTTTCATGAATGAAGAAAAAAAAATGTGCTATAACTACACATAGAAATAGGACTTTACCTCACAGGGAAAAGGATCCTTTCATTTGTAGCAACTCCATGAAACAAGACATGTTATAAAGAGTAATAAGCAAACACAGAAAAACAAATGTGCTTCACTTACACAATACATTTAAAATTTTTTAAATGAATATAAATGAGAAAGGTGTTTTTCAGAAGCTCCAGTGGGTTGGGATTTGGAGCAATGTTGATAAATGATACAAGATTTTAATAATCTCATTAGATAATGCTCAGCGTATGTAAGGTAGTGTAGGACTGTGTGACATGCACTGGCAAGGGAAGGGAGGGAGAGAGGAGGATTTCCTGCCAGGCTGCAGAAGGTCAGCATTTTGCAAATATGATAACACAAAAATCAGGATCTTACCCTGACTATTCTAGTTATTGCTCATGCTGCTGTGAACATACACAGCTGAAATAAAGAGTGTAAGGATGGGCTGGTTTGCTTTGGCTCACAGTTAGAAGTTAGAGTTCATCAAGGCAGAGGAGTCCGGGTGGCACAAGTGACAGGTGGTTGGTCACATTACATTGGCACAAAGCAGAAAGTGATGGATGCTGGTGCTCAGCTCCTCTGTTCCATTTTACTCAGACCAGGACCCTGAGCCACAAAAATGATATTGCCTCATAGTAGGGTACTTCTTCCTACCTCAATTTACTAAATCTAGAAACTCCTTCACAGAAGTGTCAAAAAATTTTCTAAGTGTTCCTAGATCCTGCCAAGCTGACAGTATCATACAGATGAGTTCCTCAGCTCTCTGTCTCTATGGAAAATGCCTGAGACAACTCACTTATAAAGAGAAGATTTCAATGTAACTCATGGTTTTGGAGATGCTGGTCCATGAACAATCAGTCCCATTGATCTTTACTTGAGATGCAGCACATCATAGCAAACATGAATAGTTGAGCAAAATTGCTCATCTCCATGGCCAATACGCAGAAGGTAGGAAGAAGTGACCAAAGTCCCATAATCTCCTTTGGGGGCCTCCCACTCACTTGAGGCTCCACCCCTTAGAGGTTCTACCCACTCCTAACAGCTTCCCTTTGGTGTCTAACAAAGTAAGATTGTTAATCATAGTCACCAACTTGATGAGAATGGTCATCCAGGGGACACAGCATTCTGGGAGCATTTCCCAAGGAAGTAAACTAAGCTGATTTAGTCTGGCCTAGCTGGATTCCAGACTAAATAAACAGAAAATGTGGCTGAGCACAAATATTCATTGTTCTTTGCTCCATGGATTCACTCTTTCCATCGCCCTACCACAACATGGGAGCTATCATTTCCACTATACATTCCCCACCATAATAAACTCTTTTCCCTTATAAACCATGGGCCTTTCATTTCTTCTTCCCCAAGTCTTGTCAAACATTTTACTACAGCAATCTATAAAATGAGGAATGTATCAGGAGACATCTAAGATTTATGAAGAGTGTGCTATGTAGTGATCCCATTACCAGCTTAGGTCACACAGGACTGGCTTGCATGACTTGGTCATGTAATCAGAATGTGTTCAACTATGCATGTACTTAGAATTAGGATAATAGCTAAACCCAGCACTTGTTTAATCAAATATACCAATTTCTTGGCTATTAGTCTGGCCTTTGAGGAATTTTGGGACTTACATGGATGAGGGGTGTACATCAATACCTTGGATAGGGTTGGATGGCCCACTCAGAATAGTTAGTGGTGTGAGGTAATGTATTTAGAAATGAATGAGTTCCCTGATACACGAGCTTTGTCAGGAAAAAAATTTAATTCTGGCTCACCATGTTGAAAGACAGTGTCACTGGCTCTTCAAAACACTGGTGTGTGAGCATAAATCACCAGAATGGTTTCTGGCACATCACCAGGCCCTGCGTATCATCACCACACACCATTCTATGTTTATCACTCTGTTTTATAATTGTGGGGAAGAGATAAGACCCTTTCGACCCGGGAAATTCCTGTCCAATATTCAAATAATGGAGGCACAACGTGCAGTGGCAGAGAATTCATTCTAAGGCCAGTATTAACTTCAATGGTTTTATTGGGAGCTTTAATTTTTTTATATAGTGGTAAAGGCATGAAGAGAGCACTTTAGTGTTCAGTTCTGGGAAACGAAAGACTGCAGAAGGGAGGGTGGAAAAGCAAAGGCTGCCCAGCTAACCACACATATGGTTCGATTGGTGCACATCCAGGCTTGTTCCCTTACTAACTCGAGAGGCTATGCTTGAGCCACAGAGACCAAGTGAGGCATTGCAACAGACAGTGTGTGCATCACAGAACTGGAAATATCTACGCTCTGACCCTTTGCAGAAAAATTTGTTGATATGCCCTGACCCGCAGGGAGTCAACACGGGATACCACCTACGAGAGAGAATGAAGGGAAGGGAGATGCAAAGGAAGGCAGCAGGTCAAACGGGATTCTGATTGAGCTGCAGTTTTGTTATGATTCTATACATGCTTATATAGTTCTAAAGCAGAATATGGGGAGGGGGTAGTCATCAAACACCTGCAGGAAGCCGGCCAGGGAAAGCAGAACGTTGGCAAGGTGACTGGTCTTGTTTTAGGGGAGGGTTGCTAGGTACCTAACTGTAGAATGTTCTTGTTATTCTATTCTTTAGAGTTCCCTTAGAGGGCTGCTAAGTAACCTAGCCACAGAATGTTCCTGTTATTCTACTCTTTATAGTTACTTCTAAGTTACTGTTAAGCAAACCAGAACATCTATTTTACTTTGGGAGAACATCTACTTTTCTCAGGGTCATGCTGGCTCAGTGGTTGGTTTCTCAGTAAGTTCCCATGGTAGCCTTTAGCTAGAGGCCTAGAGGCTCAAGCCAGGGTCTTGGTCCCTGACATTGATACTGGCCATAGAGATGCTCTTCAGTTCAGAATTTTACCAGATCAGAGCTCACAGCCACCCTCCATGGATTCAAAAAATCCAAGTGCAAACTTGAAGGGTCACAACAGGAAGGGATCAACAAAGAAAGGGCTAAAAGGGAGACAGGAAAAACTAACAGGTCACAGTTTAAACTCTGTGCATACTAAAGACAAGATTCAAGTCATTTTTCACATTTGCATGCATCTTAAGAGTGAACAAATTAGCTGCAGGTGTAAGAGAATAAATAGGCCGATGTGGAGGCAGGGAAAGAACTTTCTATATCTTTGGGCTTCTGCATTTGGAGCATTGATTCTCTATACTCAGTGCCTCAATCATAAACCGAAATATTTGGACATTCAGTCTAGAAAGGTCACACAAAATCTATCTTTGCAGGTGTAGCCCCCCCCCTAAAATTCCCCAACACATTGTGTGCATCAAATAGGCACTGGGTAATAAGAATTAAAAAAACAAAATAAATGTTTGTGCAAGCAGATTATCTTATACCACACCTGTTCCAGTTGAAAGGTTGGACAATGAAGTATGGGAAGAATCCAGAGTGGGATTAGAATACAGATATATGGAAGCAGAATCTGAACACTTAAATGATTTGACAGATAATTACTCTCTAACTCAGCAAAGGGAAGTTTTCTTTAGATCGTGAAACCAGGGAGAGCTGAACCAACAGCGCACTGCAGAAGCACACAATCTGCAAGGGAAGCTCATCATTGAAAACATCCCCAGACATTTTCTCAGATTTTGTCTCAGAGTCTGTTTTCACTAGAAAACATTTCATCTTCAAGTTCTAACTGGGATTTGTACAGGATCACGTAGGATAAAAATAGTCAGACAGTAAAAATTGGAGTTTAAAAAAAAATTCTATGGTTGAAGCAGGAAGTTAGCTGAGATGCACCCTGTTGATGGACATGTGAACTCTGGTGGTTTAGTATTTCAGTTATTAGTCAAGAAAGGCAAAAAACAAAAACAAAAAAACAAGACAGGCAAACAGGAGCAGGTTTATCAGATTGGCTTGGATATTACTTTTTTGTGTGGCTAGTTGTTTGGTTGGTTTGGGGTTTTTCTTGCCTCCATCATACAAGCAAATTAAGTTTATCCCAACTCACAGTTCAGAGTAGCTTATAATTCCACCATGATGGGAAGGAATGGTGGCTGGTACAGCTCAGGTAATGGTGGTGGGAACTCGTTGGGTGTGTGTATTTACATCCTAGTGGATCAGTGGTGGGAACTGGCTGGGCATATGTTTACATCCTAGTAGAACTGGCCATATATGTGTTACATCCTGGTAGATCAGATCAGAGCCAAGATGAGCTATGACACTGAAGGCCCTCCACCTACTTCCTACCAGCTGGATCCTACCTCTCCAATTTCACAGCCTCCTAAAAAGCCATTAACTTGGAAGCAAGTCTTTAAATTGTGGGGGACACTTACATCCAACCATAAAAGCATAAAGTGTAAACATGTGGTCAAAGTAGGAAAAATTTAGAAACACCTGAAGAGAGAAACCATAATCAATCACTGCAAAAGATGAATCTTTCACCTAGTAGGTTTCAGCAGTGGCTGTACAATAAAATTGAAGAAATACCAGTGAATTGCCAACTCCTAATAGCTCTTCCCCATGATCCCAGCACTTGGGAAGCTGTGGAAAGAAGACCAAAGTTCAAAGCCAGCCTAGAACACACAGAAAATTCCTAAATTTCAGGCCAGCCAAAGCTATATAGGATAAAAAGTAATGCCTCCCTACCCACTATCTCCCCTGAAAAAAATCCGTCAATTACCAAATATCAGATTTTATGTCCAGAGATTAGAAGTTCATTGGTTCATAGCAAAGCCTGTGCTAGTGTGTGTGATGGTTTCTCAAGTTATTGAGCACAAGGTTGTGTTTGGGAAGCCCCAATCAAAGTACTTCATCTGAGGCAGAAGAATGACCGTTAACATCATTCTCTTGAATTAATAAACTCAGTGTTCCCCAAACTCCAAAAATTCATAAAAGTCCTTGGAAACATTCTTCATATGTTCTCCATGCTTTTAATGCTTAAAAAATTTTTCTTCTTTCTTTTTTGTAAATTAAGTCATTTTACAAATCTTTAGATCTTTTAAGTTTCATTCTAAGCAACAGTGCCTAGGTTAAAAAAATCACATTTCTGGTATACTGGTTCAATGCTTTTCTAATAGTCATTAAAATATACAGTGTTAATATAAGTGTGATACTCATACACAATAGAATTGGAGGTGATAAATACAATTCAAAAAAACTAATTGACATATTACCTGAACACAAAGATACTATGGAAGTTGCAGAATTAAGTCACTTCCTCATGAATAACCAAAGTACCTTTAGGATAGATACATTAAAGATGTATGTGCAGATGGATGATGGACAGATGATGCAGGGATAAATGGAAGTTAGGTGGATGGATGGATAGATGGATGAATGGGTGGGTAGATGCATGGAAGACAGATAGATAGATAGATGATTGATAGATAGGTAGATATATACATACATACATACATACATACATATAACAGGTGCTTCATTGTTAAGTTGGTGTGTATGATTTCTAATGGAACAGTAGAAAGAATTCAAGTGCCCTGGAAAATGAGTGGACTCAATAAAGGTGAGTCATTGAGTCAGTTCTAACTTGCTCTCTACTCAGTACAGAGGCATCATGCTTCCAAAATTACACAATACTATATATTATGAATTTAGAAAAGACATGTTATAAAGAAGCTTCAAGGATGATTGAGGGTTCCAACTTTGCCTAGCATGTGCTGTGGTGTTCTAGAGGACTTCAATGCTGTGCAGAAATAATTGTTAGTAGTTGGACCCACAATCAGTTTTCTGGAAACACCCGGAGGACATTATTTGATATAAATAGGGTTACTTGTTTAATTATGAATGAGGTTATTAATGTTTTTATTAGTTGAGGGGAACATTTATTATGCAAAAATAATTTGTGTGTTTCAAATAAAGAACCCCAGGAGATGGTAGTTTTAAAGGATGGCTGAGCAAAAAGTACCTTCGTCCTTTCCCTCCAAATAAGGACACCTGTGAATTCATGTTTTCTGGCACATGGCTGGAGAAGCACTAGTGTAACATGTGTCTACATAAGCTATCCCTACCTTCGTCCCAGTTAGGACTTACATAGGTCCATTACATGTGGAAAATGCCTACAAGTGGGCTCATGAGCTCTTCATTGTCTTTGTTCCCAGAGAACAGACTCCTCTTCTTGCAAATTGTTTTGCTGAGACAGCTTACCTGGAAATTGACTGTCTTGAAGAATCCCAAAGGACTCATTTGTGATATAAATGACACAATGGGAGTCCAGTCACACTCAGAGCCAGCTCTTGAGAAGAGGGCAGTGTCTGTAAGTTTAAGCTCTACTCTTGCATATCCATAAGTTACTACCATATGAGGGCCTGAAAAAATATTCAAAAGCAATGAATTAGAGCAACATAAAAGGAAATAAATTCTATGGAAATAGTTGTATGTATGTCTCAGAAGGGTGCTGAAAAGACATCTCAGCCTCTACCCTGCCTCTCTCCTTTGACAGCATGCACATTAGAGAACTGTCTTAATATTTTCTTTAGTTCTATTACATTTATATATTTATTTACTTTCCTTTATGTGTATGGGTGTTTTGGCTGCATGCATCACATGTATGTCCAGTGTATGTCCAGTGTTCTCAGAGATCAGAAGAGGGCACCAGATCTTTTGGAACTGGAGTTACATATTGTCATGAGCCACTAGATGGGTGCTGGGAACTGAACTCAGATCCTCAGCAGAAACAAGTCCTTACAATTGCTGAGTCATCTCTCCAGACACTTAAACATTTGTTTAAAATTTTAATTCTATGAATTCTACACCATCTCACCATTGTGGATATGCCAAATGTATTCTTAGAACTGTCTCTTATTGTTTCGCACCAAGGAGCCCCTCCCAGCCATTTCAGAAAACAGTCTACAACCAGCAGGGAAGCATAATATCCATTTACAAGCATTTACACGTCTATTATATGTCAAGATTTTGTTTCCTGGAACTCAATGGTGAGCAAATAATTATGCAAGGCCGTCCTTGAAAATTTATACAAATGCATTTAAAATATCAACCTTGAAAGTGCTTTCAATAAATGACTGAGTCAGAAGATCTGAAACAAGAAACTTCTGGGTGACAAAGTGGGACAAACTTCTCTGAGAAGGAGATTAAAGTTTTCTGTCCTTCTGGGTTATGACTATATATGAAGGATCTGGGAGATAACACAGTCAGAAAGTGCCTGCCTTTCAAATGCAAGGACCTGAGATCAATCCCAGAAGCCACATTAAAAAGAAAAACTCTGATATGGTGATTGGTGCACAATTATAATCACAGTGATGGGAAGGCAGAAACAGGCATATCCCTAGGGCTCTGTGATAGCTAGCCTATGCTACTTGGCAAAAATGGGGGGGATCATATCACACACCCAGCATACACTCTAAGATAAGTAAAAAACATTTGGAGTTGATGAGTGGCCTTCTGATGAGTAAACGACAGCTCCTCTAGATCAGTACCATTTCTCACTTCTGTGAGACTCACAGCATCTGTCTTAGGGTTGGATGTCCATCAGATCATTTAAAAACTCGCTACTTCACTTTGGATGTACTAAAAGCAGTAGGGATCATTTGGGGTTGTGCAATGTGCTCTTCACTGGAGTCCAGTGCAGACAGGCATTTAACAAACAGCAGGTTGATTTCAGATCCTGTGTCTAGAATCAGGAATCTGACACGTTCCCTGTCCTCCTCAAATGCTTCAATTTGTCAGAGAATACCACCCACTGTCATTTCAGCTTCAGGTATTTCCAGGCCTATGGTAGTATATAAATAAGGTTTTGTTGACTTGGTTCAAAATTGTGTTTCTGCTGGAACAGGAAGGGACAGAGATAAGGAAGGGTTTCCAATCTGCTGAGGGATGGAATGAACAAAGGAACCCACAACAAAAGAGCTGCAGAATACCAATGTGAGTGTTAAATGGAACAGGGGGAAATTGTAAAAGTAAAGTCCTGTGGGACCAGATTGCAATCACACAGTGGCCTGGGCTTGCATCTCATTTTCCGTGAACCTAGTTTTCATATCTTTCTCTGAAAGCAAAAATCAAGTCTTAAAACTTGTCTGCTGGGGAAAATATTAAATTATGGAATCTTTCCAACCAGAAGACGCCACAATAAAGAATAAAAAGAAATCTAGCTGTGTATAGTGTCTCTAAAATGACCATGAGCATGAATATGCAAAAGAAGAGTATGAGCTAACATACTGATTGCCCAAGATAAAGCCCTGACTGTCCCTCAATAATAATCATGACTCAAATTGGGATGTTTTCTCCCCGAATTTACTATTAACAATAAATCATTGAAAGACTTAATATTTTGCCTGAACTCATTTGTGCTTAATGTTGCAAGGAGACAGAGATAGAGACGGGATGTTTTTGTAAAGAAAATGATCCAGTGTTTAATGCTTTTCAAATCTCATCCTATTAACAGTATATCTTTTGCTAAATAGCTTACATTTTTATGACTGTTCTATCTCTACTAGTCTTATTGATTAATAGGATGCCTTATTTATCATGTATTTAAATTCTCAGGAGCTGCTCAGGTCTGCTTGGAATTTGTCCTTCCTATATTCTTAAACCAAGAGGAGAGGAAGTCTCTAACTACCTTGTAGAGGACAAGTATACGAAGAAAACAGCTATGGGGATAACCCTTTCCCCCATTCTCCAGCTGTTATAAAAGAAAAATGAATGTAGTCCTTAGTCTTCAGACTAAGGAACAGCTGTCAGTTCAGACTATATCTGGAGGTAAAATTCTAAACCCTCTACAACTGTGTGATTCTTACACTGTAATAGTCTAGACTCTAGATTTTGGATTTTTCTAGATTCTTGAATCTTTAGACTCAATGAGTGAAGTTAGTTCACATTTATAATCTCATACTTTCATACTAGTGGGAATGGGGAGATCACTCAGTCAATATGAGGGACTGAGTTCAATTTTCAGAACCTATAGCAAAAAAACTTCCAGACATGATAATGTGCACTTATCGTTACAATGCTGGCAGGTCAAATGTACTCTCTGGCCACCTAGCTAAACTTATTTTTGAGTCTCCTGGTCAGTGAGACAAGCTTCAAAAAGAAAAGTCGACAGTTGCCAAGTAATCTCTCTCTCTCTCTCTCTCTCTCTCTCTCTCTCTCTCTCTCTCTCTCTCTCTCTCACACACACACACACACACACACACACACACACCTTTCACTAGAGCTTGAAGCTCTTTGAGTGACAAAGAATTTACAAAGGAATTTCTTTGCCCAACAGTGGAATGAGACCTGCTCATTGTGAGGCTTAACCCATGAAGACAAAGGATATCAATGAGACTTAGACTCTGATGCCCCTTCTCCAGTTTGGCTGAAATTCTGGCTCATCAGGAGAAAGATGTCCCCCCCACACACACACACCCCGCCCAGATGTGTGGCTCCCTAGCTTTCAAAGCAGTGAGAAAGAAACTGTTCTCACTATCAATTTTAAAGAGATGTCCTGGAATTCAAGTGCCTCAAACTGAACCAGACCCTACAACAAAGAAATACTAGGCACAAATATCCTGTGACTAGGAGTAGAATGGCTCCTAATTAAAGCACATTAACTTAAAGGACTGTTTTCTGTGAAATTTAGTCTGTTACCGAAGGAAAGGGGCCTTAGGCAACTTAGGCAATCCAAGTGTTGGTTACCTTTCTCATTGCTGCCACAGAAGACTTAAAAGAAGTAATTTCAGGAAAGAAGTGTTTTCTGGCTTACAGTACCAGAAGATCCATCATGGCGAGAGAGGACTGACCTCAGGAATAGGAGACAAATTGGTCACACTGTTTCTGCATTCAGGAATGGGTAAACAGGAAGTGAGGTGGAACCCTAATAGCTCAAGGCTTCACTCTGGTGACCCACTTCCCCCATGAGGCTCCACTTCCTAATAGCCACAACCTTCCCAAACAGTACAAACAACTGGGGGCCAGGGTTCAACAGGAGCCTGCAGGGGACATTTCCATTTCATATTCAAACCATAACTGACAGCAGACAAATAAGTTATTCAGTTAATTAAAGAATGTTTAGCATATTGTCATATTAATACTCTTCCTAGGCCGGAAGACGGTCTGCTTTCCACTTTTTTTATGGAAAACAAATCACAACCTTTGTTCCCTCTCAACATAATCCACCACAGAGGGTGGTTGGCATGGCAATTATTTTAGTTTTAGTTTTGTTTGTTTGTTTTCCTTCTCACTATAACTAAAATAAAGCAAGTAAAAGATGGAATGCGTGTTTTGCCTCATATTTTACAGTTTCTCATGTGGTGATCCTCAACCATAATGTTATTTTCATTTCTACTTCAAGCTGTAATTCTGCTATGGTGTTTTCTCATGGTCTTGAAATAGTACTTTGATCCTCCAAAGGGGTCGCGACCCACAGTTGAAAACCACTGCCCTAGGAGAGTCTAGATCCAGTTAAGTTGGCAATGAACATTAAAAGTGGCCATAATATTCCACTCCAGTTCTCTTCTGGAATTTGTATCTGTCCCAGAATACCTTTTCTTTTCCAGATTAATAATCTAAGTTGTCCAACTGAAAAATAATAACATAATAAATAATAAAAACATAGAGATAGAGTACCGATTGTATAGTTTAAAAATAACTTTATCCTGAGCTAATCTCATCATAAACACTGTCTTTGTTTCTTGAATATTTTGGTCAATCAGAAACACTTCAAATGCTCTAAATAGTGAGGTCAACCAGCACTCCCGTACTTTAGAGTTCCAATAAAAAGACAATTAAATTTTGAACTATCTTAAGTAAATGCAAAAATATCATAAAAATGACTCAACATTACCAATTTTTCCCAGAGACTGAAATCTTGCAAAATGTTCTAGCAAATAGTTTGACTACAAACACACTGAAGCTTTTTGGCCTGGTAGTTGCTTGTAAGTGGTCATTTCTTAAAAATTTAAAAGACTATGGAGTCTTGCAACATATCTTCTAAAATATCTTAACAACTGTGCCTCATTTATTTTACATTGCCCCACTGAGCATCTGCAATAGGACAGTTCACACTGATCAATGAGGGAACTGACCACTGCCTCTGTTCCCCATCACACCACACCAAAACTCCACACTTTCTCACTAAACCACCATCTCCCAGAGCATTCTGACTGTCATCAGCTTGCCCTTGGGAATGAAAAGTATAAGCATGAGTGAGAGTGGGGGGGGGGGAGAAGAGAGATAAAGAGGAAGAAGTTAGCATTGATTCCACAGAGGCCTTCTGGGTGACTTCTGGACAGCAAACTGGTGATTCTTAAAACTCATCTCTCTCTATCCTGTTAGAGATAAGGCAACCACACCCCAAGCAGAGCAATGTCTAAAAGTGTATGAACTGGTAGGGTCTATAAACTAATGCCATGACCATGCATTGCTAAATCCATTTGGAAGATAATTTAGATAGTCATGAGCTCAAAAGACATATTTCCTTTTAAAAAAATCTTTTATAGCCAGGGTTAAAAAATATCCAATGAACCTTAAGAAAAAATTGTGATTCTTTCAAAATAGTGTGAAAAATGAAAATAATTACCATGTACCTTTGTAAGGACAGCATTAAATAAAATCTAAAAGGATTGCATATTGGAGAGTGGACTTAAATAGAGTGAACAGATTAACTCCAGATCCCTTGATATTAATAAATAACACAAATTTTAAAATAGCCTTATATGTGCATTAAATCACAATTTTATTTGATTCACAGAACTACAAAACTAATTTTACATATATACACATAGAGATACACATTCACATGTAAGAAAATAAAATTTAAATTAAAAATTAAAACAATTAAGGGAAAATTAATAAAGTTTATGTCAAAAAAATCTTCAAATTTAACCAGATTCACTTTCTCTAGAAGAAAATGTAAGAGGAGCTGGTGTGGCTCAAGTGTAGAATGCTGAATCATTGTGCAGAATCATTGTCTGCAAAGCACCCAGAAGGAGAGACACACACTGATCAACTCATAGCAGGCGATTCTAAATAATGAAAAACTACTGTCATCTTTTTCTAAATTTTTTATTCTTTCAAAATCACTCTATAACAATAATAATAAAAATTAATATACAACATAGTGCTGGTTGTTCTGCGTGGCTGTGATGAGATGCCTGGTGGAATTACCTTCAGAGAGGAGGGATTTATTTCAGCTTCTGATTTTACTGGCTTCAGTTCAGCATGATGAAGTGGGTGTGGCTCAGCAAAGCAATTCCTGTCTGGAAGCAGAGTCCTGGACTGGGCTAGGATGGGCTGGGCTGGGCTGGGCTGGGCTGGGCTGGGCTGGGCTGGGCTGGGCTGGGCTGGGCTGGGCTGGGCTGCTCCCATGGTTTTGGCTTTCTTCCTTTCCTCCCTTGATTTTTTTCTGGGGTGTCACACATGAGATGATGATATAGACTTTAGTTAAGCATCTCTAGAAACATGTCTCAGACACACCTGAGGTATTCCTCACCTCACAGACTCACCTGAAGTGTTCCCATCTCACAGATACAACTGAAGTATTCTTTACCTCACAGACTCACCTGAGGTGTTTCTCATGAAGCTTAAGGTTGATGCTTGTGAGATGTCTTTCTGTACGCCATGAATATCATTGGTGAATAAAGAAATTGTTTTGACCTACGGCAAGATATATTAGATGTAGGCAAGAAATTTAAGCATAAATAAAGGGGAAGGAAGGCAGCGTCAAGAGAGACATGATCCAGCCACCTAAGAAGCAAGATGTAGTAGGTAAGCCACTGGCCATGTGGCAAGACAGATTAATGGAACTGGGTTGAACTAAGATGCAAGAGCTAGCTACCAATATGCCTGAGCCATTCGCCACGCAGAATGTAATTAATATAGATGTTTGTGTGTTTCTGTGAGACTGCAGGTCTACGGGTCTGGACCATGGACAGGACAAGCCAGAAACTTATTACAAATGGCTCCCAAAGTGGATTACTCACATCCACATAAAGCCTGAGAAAGCTTTAAAAGTGTTCTAGATCACAAAACCAGGACCAAAAGCAGCTTCTGAGTTGGGTCTCTGATGTGGGTCATAGTACAGAGATGGTGTGGCATGTGGGTTTGAACTGCAAAATGGCAGATTTTTAGCAGGCAGTTTAAGCTGAGACAAGACCAGTTCCTGAAGACTCACAGGAGCCTCGATGTGTAAGCAACAAGCTGCATATGATAGATTTAAGGTTTCTGCTTATATAGGCAAAAAGAGCACAGTCAAAGACAGCTTCTTGGTAGCAGCAATTTTTGTGAAGGCTCTGTTTGCTGGTGGTGAGCAGATATGTGGCTCCTTTAAGAGAGGTATCCTGACTCAGCTTTAGCAGCAAAAATTGTGCCTCTTTAAGAGGCCCTGTGGCCAAACACTTGAATGAAGTTCATGAGTAATGGGCAGCAGTGCACTATTTGGTGGCAGTATGGACACTAAGATTCCCCAGAGTTGGGATGGTAAGTAGCTCCAAAATATTTAATAATGCTTTCTAAAAGTGGGAAGGTAAGCCTTGGCTCTGCACCTCCACCATGTTGAAAAGCCGAGTGGTACAGAGTCCCCAGTCAAAGCAATGCTTTACATTCTAGCATTCCAAAAGCTACCTGGTTGGAAAATGATTAAGAATATGACACACAATCAAACAGATTCTGATGAAGAAAACCGTTAAATGGGTTACAAAGTGTGTGAAAAAGAAGTTGTAGGCTGGGAGAGAAAAGAAAAAGGGTAGAGAAATTCTTTTAAAAAGTAAAATATAGTTATAAAAATATAATAAGCCACATAAAGATGAAAAATAAACAAAGAGTCTGGATTATGGTTATTATTGTGCTTTCTTTTAATTTTTTTAACTGTTAATACATTAACTGCAGAGAGACATTTGACTGTAAAGGCTACTAAGTTAAACAAACATATATTTTAAACTTATCTTGACTTTGAAATTTGGGTCTAAGGATATGTTGCTTTGAAAAAGAGGTTATGCTTTTGTTTCCACAGATGATGAGAACCCATGGATTGATTTCAGGCTAATATGGTTTGATCAAGAAAGACTTCCCTGAAAAAAATCTCTGATGGGAAGAAATGGCCACATCAGCTTCAAGGTTGCCAACGAAGATGATCCAGCCACAGGACCCCTATAAGATTGTTAGTGCCCCCAATCATCAAGAAATAGCAATGAATAGCTACACCCAAATTTTCAAAATATCATTTAAAATGTTTGTTTTCATTATAAATGGCCAATAGCTATAGTCAATCTTTTTCTAAAGAAAACTGGAAGATATAATATAGGAATGATTTAAAAAGAGATTATTGTATCTACTTTAATCCAAAAAGTGGCAATTAATCTCAAAATATTTTACACTGGTATTAATTTTGGTTTATTAATACAAATTTAAAAGCAATTTGTTATACAGTATGTATATTTCTACTCTTGTTTAAGATATTATGTTTGTACAGTTTCTTTAAAATTATAATGTATAATATACAAATATATATTTTAATTAGATAGGTAATCATCAAACACTTCAAAGATTTACAAAATATGGCATTTAAAATATTTTAAGAACTTAGACTTTTCCGGACAGTGAGAAAAGTCTGCTCCTGGTAGCACCAACCTACTTTGAGAGAATAATGGGCATTGAAGAGACTCCCTGTGGAGTTTACTTTTTTTGTGGCAAAAGTTAGCCATTGGACAAGAAACTGTTCTTGTACTGACTACTTGACAGTATGCTATATAAACTGGACATGTAGGATCCATTGGAAAGTGACCTCTGAACTTTGGCAGAACAAACTGAGATGGTCCTTCAGGTTTCTGCTTTGCAGAGAAAACTGCCAAACATCCTTCAGGACACAAGGAGAAGCAACTGACAAACCATGCCAGAATAAGCTGAACAGTACCTCAAATTTCCTGCTTCACTGAAAGGTATGCTAGAGACTCTAGGCCTATAGGCTGAAGATGGGTGCCCACAATTAAAAGGAACATTGGGCAGCCAGATGTCATCTCTGTCATTTCCAGATTTTTGAAAGTTGCTTGTACTTTTTGTTTACTTAGGTAATATATTCTTCTGTGGTCTTTGATGTAGTTGAAAATTAGATATAACTATAGTTTTCCATAGTTATTATAAAAGGTATATTAAATATGAAACTTTAGACGCATAAGGATAAGGTAGATGATAGAATGTTTTCTTCAGTTTTGCCAAATACAAGTAGACTAGATATTATAACTATAATTCTTGCTTGATAGCTGTTTTATTATATGTAATTTTGATATGTTGAAATTGAAATCTTCCTTTTTGGTTAGACAGAAAAGGGGAAGCTATGTGAGAATGTCTTTCTGTATGCTGTGAATATCATTGGTAAATGAAGAAACTGTTTTGACCTATGGCAAGTCATCCTAGAAGTAGGCAGACAATCCAAGCATAGATAAAGGGGAAAGAGAGCAGAGTCTAATAGAGACATAATCCAGCCATCCAAGAAGGAAGAAGTAAAGAAATAAGTAAGCTGTGGGCCACATAGCAGGACAGATTAATAGAAATGAATTGAATTAAGGTGCAAGAGGTAGCTATCAATATGCCCGAGCCATAGCCCAAGCAGCATGTAATCAATATAAGAGTCTGAGTCATTCTGGGGGGCTAAGCAGTTAGAGTAGGTCCAGACCATGGGGCTAGGCTGGGCCAGAAACTTCTATTAAATAAGATGGCTCTAAATTCACCCAGCTTGATGATGAAGACACTATAGACCATCCATGGGGGGCGGTGAGAAATGAACAAACAAACCTGTATTGCATTTAGGAATAAATCATAACTAGGTTCAAAAAGCTATTTAATTAGCAAGTTGGAGAGAACATGAAGACTTTCCTTTCAGAGATTGTCATTTAATATTATGCTTTCTAGGACAATCTATTTTCCTGTAAACTTTATGATTTCACCTTTCTTTGCAGTCTAGTAATAGCCCATATGGGGAACTGGAGCAATGGCTAAGCATCTATGTTGTAAATGACTTTTGACCCCGTTCGAGCCAGAAGTTCAGACCTGCCTGTGATGACTTTTATCCCCTAAAGAATGACTCAGAAGCTTATATTAATTTTACCTTGTTTGGCCTATGTCTTAGGCATATTGTTAGCTGGCTCTTTTATTTTAATTTAATCTATTTTTAGAAATCTATCTGCCATGTGGCACATGGCTGGTGGCCCTCAGCTCACCTTTCCATGTTTCTCTTTTGGTGGCCAGGTCGGACTATCTGACCCAGCATTCCTCATACCTGAACTTCAATTTCCCCGCCTACTTCAACGGCACCTGACACAGGCCAAAATAGTTCCTTTATTTACAACATACAAAAAAAAAAAAAAAAAAATTCCCACCACACATCTAAGAACACTGGCTGATCTTCCAGAGGTCCTGAGTTCAATTCCCACTACCCACATGATGGCTCACAATCATCTATCATTATAGTTTTACTGGATCTGATGGCCTTTTCTGGCCTCCAGGGGTACCAGGCATGTACATGGTACACAAACATATATGAAGTCAAAACAACTATACACATAAAATAAAAATAGTTCTCAAAAGACTTAATACTCCATATTGTATTGAATATTTTCCTTAGGCATTCATCTGTTGAGGGGCAGCTAGGCTAGGTTCTTTCCCTTGCCACTGTGAATAAAACAGTGTTAAACACAGAGGTACAGATATTTCTGTGGTATGAGAGTTCTCTGAGTATATGTCCAGGAAAGAAATAGCTGGATCATATGTAATTCTATTTTTAATTTTTAGGGAATCTCCAAATTGATTTCTAGAATGGTTCTATATTAATTTGTATCACTCATCAGCAATGATAAGACTTTTTCTTTTCCTTACATCCTCTCCAGCATTTGTGATCAGATTTCTCAATGATAGCTATTCTGACTGGAGAGAGGCCACATGGTACTCACAGAAGGTAGAAGAGGGTCAGACCTCCTGTAACTGGAATCACAGGAGCTGGCTTTCCTAAAATAGATTCTGGGAACAGAACTTGGGTCCTCTGGAAGAGCACCAAATTCTGTTAATGACGAGCCACCTCTCCAATCCCTATGTGAGGCAAATACTTTTAAAAATAGTTATCAGAAAGTTTGGTTTCCTTAAGAACTATCTAATCTATTCATTCCATTGGCCCATGTTGAGTGGCAGTTTTTCTTCCTTAAGACAGAATTTCTGCAATTCTAGATGTTAAGTGCTTGTTGGAAGTGTAGCTGGTGAAGATTCTGCCCGTTGTGTGGGTTTTCTGTTGGCTCTGCTGAGAGATTCTTCCCCTGTCCAGCAATGTGAAAGCATGGATTTATCTTTACAAAACTTTATTTCAAGGAAAGATTATTTAATGCCTGGGGGCAGGGCCCAGGCCTAAGAATCTGAGAAGAATCTGAGGAAGGTGTCTGACAGCCAAGATTCAAAATTTAGTTTCCAACTGAAAGTTCAGCTAGCAGATTCAGGGCTTGAGTTCACTTGGAAAGTTAAGTACCCTTTGCCCAATCCTGGAATGCCAAGACATGCAGCATCACAGCATTCTGCTTACATGGGCTTTTCTTTAAAAACCCCATCACCTCTGAGCTGGTGGCCAAAACCCTCTGCTGTGCTGTAACAAAGGATTTTGACCCAGGTTCATTTGAACCTGTCCATAAGAATAAACTGACCCTCATATGTTTACAATGGAATCCAGCTCCCTGGTGGTCTTTGGGTCAACAAATGGTTACATTTCATTTCCCAGTTGTTCATTCTAGGCGCTAGATCCTGTGATGTGGAGGTTCTGTGCTGAAGTTTCTGTCCGTCTTGGTATCTTAAAGAGCATACCAATGTTTTCCTTTAATGGTTTTAGGCTTTAAATTAGTGTCTTTTGGTCTACTTCAAGCAGATTTTTGTACAAAGTCAAAGATACAAATCTAATTTTGTTCTGTTGCAGGGGAGATTGAGTCTTACCAAAACTATTTGCTGAATGGGCTGTCTTTTATCCAGTGCATGGTTTTATCTCTTTTGTCATTAGGTGATCATAGAATCACAGCTGTGTATGTACGTGTGTGTGTGTGTGTGTGTACAAAGGCGACCAAAACTAATATAGGTGATAAGGAATGACAGGATGTAGGTAAAGAGTCCTAGGCTCCAGGAAGGAGGTTATCAAGCTATTTTTTTTTCCCCAGCTTCAGCTCTGATGTTTTTTTGTTTTTCAAGGTGGATGTGTGAATTCAGTTTCCTGAGTATGGAAGTAGCAAGGGCCAATTTTGCATTCCAAAAGATTCCAATGAGTGTCTTTTTTTAGAGGCAATGACTGGGAAACTCAGGCTTCCTTTGTAATTCTACCAATTCTGAGTGCACTAGGAACTAAACAGCCCTGACTTCTGCATTGAAACACTTAGGAAAGTAAAGAGAAGTGCAGCCTAAAATGCCCCCTTTTCCCTTTTCTTTAAAGCATCATCACATCATTTTATCACGGTGTTGTTTAAGGTATAAATTATATTCCTATACCTAAAATTAAGTGCAGGTTTAATAAAGTCACTGGAACTTTAAATACACCTTTTGAGTGAAATAGAAATTTACATCAATCATTAAAGTTCCCAGTTAGTATTCTGATTGTAATATTACAAATTTAGGGATATTAAAATATGTCCCAAGTGTAATGTATTCCCTCGGTTCATTTTTATTTTTTCTTTAAGATAATCTACAAAAACTGCAGGTCTCAGGACAAGAAGCTGCCTCTTGAGCTTGTGCTTCGCCTTTCTCTCATTAGATTGGGGTTGTACAAGTGATTCCCAACAGTCCCGCTCAGCCCTGGGTGCCACCACTTCTGAAGCCAGCCACCAAGTCAACCGACATCAATTACAGACAAAGACACTTTCCTCAGGCACTATATTGTATTAAGGTCTGGTTTGTTTCCTGTAAATTACAGGGTGACCTGCTTTCAGTTTGGAAGTTATAACCAGGACCCCAATAGAAACAATACTTTTCATCAAAAGGAATAGGAGAGCCAAGGATTTCTCAAAGACTTCTGCACTCAGCAAAGTGAACTAGCGAGCACAAGATTCAGCTATTAAAACTAGAAGAAAGCATTCTGAAACTAGAACCTTTAGCATTCACATATTCTTTCATATTATTCTGTAGATATGCACATGATCCGGCGCCTGTTCTGCTCATCTATCTGAAGTCAGACACACACTGCCTTCAGTTACTGGATTACCACATTATCTAGTTCACTTTACTCTTTATTTTACCTTCTAGGCACTAACACTTTGATCAAGCCTGCTTCTGGGTAAACTGGTTCATAGAATGGAAGTTCTATGTAGAAAAGAAAATTCAGACCAGAGGTGGAGGGGGTGAGGAAATGCATTTCTGCAGCAAATAAATGTAGAGCTGATTAGCAAGTCCTCTGTGTCTCTCCCGTCTGGCACAGCCAGCTAACCGTCTGTATTCTATGATCACAGGAAATTCAGAGGAATTGTTTGAGGGTATGTAAAGCAAGCACGCAGGCAAGCAGAGCTTTTAATTCTAATTGCCTACGTAAATTATACGGCGTTGTTCAGAAATTGTCAAAATGAATGATTGTGAATATTACCAAGGCTGTGGGAGAGCTGTGATTATTAATGTTTAATCCACACTGAGCTACTTCACAGTAGCAAGAGAACCCACCAGCAGCGCCTGGCAACCCCGAGAATCCCCCCAGTCTCTAAGTCAAAGCATTGTGCCATTTGCCTCTGTGCTTCAGTCTGCTCTGGTCCTGTGTAAGTAACATTTTGATTCCCTGCAAGCCATGTGACTGCAGCATTTCAGGTCACAGAAAAAGAAGAATGGGGGTGTCTTTTGCCTGCTATTTAGGATGTCCTGATCCCAAGACAGAATAGGGTGACTCCTTCTTTAAAGTGTCATGCTTAAAGCAGAATCCATATTTTATATCCTCAAGGCCAATAAAAATTAAATATTCACCTTCCTACATATACAAGGTTCTAGGCTCAATTCCCAGTACTGCATGGACTGCACTTGCTGGCATAAGTCTGTTATCCCAGCACTTGGAAGGTAGGGGCAGGAGGTTTAGGAGCTCAAGGTCATCCCTAATTATACAGTTTGAGACCAGCCTGAGAAAATGCAAGACCCTGTTTCACAAAGAAAACAAAGCCAGAAAACAAAGCTCTTACTTGCCATGTAAGATTTACAATTTAAGTTTGATCCCTGGAACCTATATTAGAAAGGTAGAACCAACTCCAAAAAGTTGACCTTGAATTTCCATACATGTGCTATGGCATGCATGTATTCTTGGTTGTACATATTCATATCACACACACACACACACACAATTTTTTTCAGCCAGTGTTACTGAGTACCTACTATGTGTCAGCACTGTTATAAGAATAAACGGGATACCAATGTGGCTAAAGCATATGACGAATACAAAAATGGAGTCTAAATATCTTGAACATGCTAGAACTACACTAAATAGTCTGTTGCTTTAGACCATATAGAGTGAAGAAAAACTGTAAGCCAAGGGTTTGTCTGCTTTCCTAAACAATCTGGTGTTCTGGAATAGAGAAATTAGCTACAGAGTGAGAGCTTTAGTAAAGCCTTCACGAGAGTTCTCTCATGTCCAGTTACGGAGTTGAGCTCTTTCAGGCATATAGCTTAATGCATAGAACATCCTTTTGAAAGGGGTGAAATTATTATTTCAATTTTATATACAAAATTTTTTAAAAAGTAAACATCTATTGTATAAGAGTTGATTAAATAATACAGTACATTATTTGAAAAAAAAATTTGAAAGGCCACAATTCTCCCTAGAACCACACTTTTGCAATGTGATTGTGTAGGTCTTCTGATCCTGAGACAGACTTTGTTGCATGAGTATTGTTGGTCTGTGAGTTAAATCGTGAACATAATATATCAGTGCCCTGGGAGACCTTTGGGTGTTTCTCTTTTGTCTCTTGAACTGCTGAGATTGTCCCATGGGCAATCCTGGGCTAGCCCAGTACAGAGTAATTCTGCATAGATCAGAGTCCAGGTGAAGCCATTCTAGACGAGTGACTACCAACCAGTTTGCCAGCAGCACACAAAAGTAGAGAAAACTGACCAAGAGGGCTGCCTGGCTTTCCTCAGATCAGAATAACCATCCCGGTACCTTTTAGACTTGTGTGCAGTGATTAACTCCCCTTGTTTTTAGCCACTACAATGGAAGATGGACTGTTATGAGGTTAAAACTCAAGATGGTCTGATAGCAGATGCTGTGAATTCTATCACTGTGTGTTGTCCTGTCATGCCAAACATTACAAATAGCATCCCCACCTCAGAATTGTGGGCCTTTTTATTTCAGTGGCTGGGGTAACAGGTTTTTTTCAGCTCTATTCATCAGGCCACAACCTGAGTAAGAAGTTCTTCTTGATTGTGCAAATTAATTTTCCCAGTTCTCAGGTTGTTTTTTCTCCCTAAATCCTCATTTCCATCTGTTTAGGGTCAAGGGTAAAGATGGAGCCTTCCAGCAAGCCTTTGGCATGGCAGCACTGAGGGCCATCTGTTTGGCTATAGGCTATTCACCATGGAATCGGCAAAGAACAGGTTTCTGACCAGTGGTTGACAATTTGATAGCTCATCATTACCCAATAAATATGCTAATCATCACCCTTGAAGTGGGACTAAAACAGTAATTTGGTTGCAAAACATCTCAAGCATCCCCAGAAGCTATTGAGTGGCTGTAACTTAACTTGAGAAAGCCAAAGCTGTCACCTTGCTATTTTTCTCCTCTCCCTTGTAGTCACTTTGACCATCCAGGGTCGTGTGTAGGAGATCAAACACTGTGTCTTCTTATCAGACATAAGTGGACACCCACCCACTTTTCTGAACATGTCACTTTACCCCTTTCTCAGCTGGCTTCTTGTAATATGTTTCTGTCCTGGACTTTCTGGGCCTGGACCAGAGGTTTGACTGGCAGTCTGGCAGTCCAGCAGAAACACTCCCAGTCACCTTAATTTTCTGCTGATTGGCCTAGAGCCCAGGCATCTAACTTGCTAACTCCTTCTTCTGAACTCAACCCATCTTGTTCAGCCATGCAGCTCAGCACCTTTTCTCAGAGCAGCATTTCAGCTTCTTTCCACTGCGTCTGCTGCCATATCCTCTTTGTCTTGTCTCTGTTGCAACTCATGGAGTCTGTCTGGCAGCTCTGTGGTGTCTGTCTGGCATCTGTGCCTGCTCTGAGATGTTTCGAAGTTTTCTTAACCTGATAGCCACGCCCACACTTCCTGTCTGTCTTTAGCCAATCAGCTTTTATTAAACCCTTAGGTGGGACAAATATTTACAATGACAGGAAACAGTAGCAACATAACATAATTCTACTACAGCTTCTAAATTGAAATTTTCTTTTCAGTACCTCTCATAGATCACTCCAGAAATCAAAAGAGAAATGTGAGGGAAGCAGAGAGCCAAGAGCATTTCCTCATCCCCTCATCTGACTATTGGAGCCATTTCATCAGTGTCCTCTACAGCAATATGTCTTAAACTCTGATTCTGAAGCCGATTACACCACCAGAACTGGGTATATGGTCTTCTCAAGTCATCAATATGATGATACTCTTCTAATTGGTTTAAGCCACCAATTTTCATATTCATCATTTTATTTTTTAAATATTAATAAGAAAAATGAATGTGAAAACCATGGAAGTATTTTTGTCTTTGGTCCCCATTGTACATTCCCTTTTATTTAAAGAGTGATATATATATATATATATATCATATAAACTTCATAGATAACAATGTGATGTTGTGAAGACAGAAGACTGGACAGTGGTGATTCATCACCTTTATAGACAGTGCTTCTTGGAGCTGAGCAGAGCATAGCTGTGAGACTGCACATGGCTTTGCTAGAATGAAGTGTTACTGTGTTGAGACTCAGTTGTGCCCTGCTCTAAGCTATTCAATGCGGTGTGAAATGGTGGTTTTACATTTTGTGTCATGCCTCAAGAGAACAAAAGCAAGTTTTTGTTCCATTTTGAGGATGGGGGAATTCTCTTATACCTTGGTTTATAAGCAAATGGTACCTTTATCTGGCATCATCCATAAGACACAGACTGATAAATATTCCTAAAAGTAATAGGGGATCATCCTAGAAATGTGTCAAAGTAAACTGAATCTACGAACACATAAGCATATTAAAATAATATCAGGGAGACAAGACCCAAGAAATTTATTGGATACAACAGAGAAAAGAAAGCAAGACTTCACACAGGGGAGAATACCTAACAGAGCCATTTTCAACTCCCCACCAGCCTTTCCTCCAGTCACCCAGGCTGTATCAAGGTACTCCTAACTATCCCAGGGGCTGCCAAATCAATCTGGTCCCTACTATTGACACAGCCTACTAAAGTTTCAATCCATCTGTCTCCATCTGGACCTGGTCCTGCCCTTCGCCTCTCTGCCAGGATGTTCCCACATGCCTCTTCTGCAGCTCAAATCTGCTACTAGGGCTTGACTCTGCTGAGGTGTCTCTGGCAGACCTCTAACAGTGCTGGCTAGCTGACTCCCTTCAGAAAATCTCCTTGCATTCTCTACTAGGTCAGAAGTTTAAGCAACTCCCTGAACTCTGCTGTAGCCTATTTGCTCTTTCTAGATTTCTAGTCAATGTATAATATACATAGATAGATGGATAGATAAGATAGATAAATAAAGAAAAATATAAAGTAGATGATATAGATGGATGGATAGGTAGATAGATAGACTCAACAGTTTGTATACATGTGTGAATATGACATGGGTAATAATAATTATGAAAGAAGTAATTGTTGAGGGATATTTATACACTGTGTAAAGGTATATTGCTGTAATTGGTATAATAAAAAGCTAAATGGCCAACACCTAGGCAGAAGACATAGGTAGGATTTCTTGGGAGAGAAAGAAGAATCTACATGTGTGCAAGAAATGAAAGGAGACACAGAGGGTGGTGTGTGACAGGTATAGATTAATAAAAATGGATTAATTTAAGGTATAAGAGCTAGTTATCTAGTCAACAAGTCTATGCTATAAGCTGAGGTTTTATAATTAATTTAAAAAAGTCTCCATGGGGCTGGAGAGATAGCTCAGGGGTTAGGAGCACTGACTGCTCTCCCAGAGGACCCGGGTTCAATTTCTAGTACCCACATGGCACCTCACAACTGTCAGTAACTCCTGTTCTGACATCTTCATACCAATGCACATAGATATAGCTAAATACATTTTTAAAGTCTCTATGACATTATTTGGGAGCTGCCTGGTGGCCCCCAAAAAATCTGACTATAAGTCATGAATTTGAGATGGAATGGGAAGAAAATGAGAAAGGTTGAAGGTGGATATGATGTAAATATCATATTTATAAATGAAATTCTCAAAAAATAATTATTTAAATTAAAATGAAAAACATTTTAGTAAAATATCCTGTTCTTTTCTGCCAACTACCAATGGAATCTAAACTCTTTGGAAAACTGCTGTTAATCAAACTAAAACATCTTGTGAATTGACCATTATTTAGAAAATTCTGAAAGAATGGAAAGGCAGAAACATCTTCTTTATGTTACAACATACTATTCACATGACAATAAAGGCCACACAAATAATTCTCTTCTGAAGTAGAGTTCCTTTATAAGCTAAGTCACCATGATTCTGAATGAGAATATCAATAAGTTTTGTGCACACATTGTATACTAAGTACTGGGTGTAGGCTATCCACTTAAGCCATGCTCTACAGGAAATGGGGAAGAAACAGTTGCTAACAAAGTGTTTTGATAGATAATGTGGCTGAAAGGTTCATTTAGATTACTAGCCATCTCTGCTCCTGGTTGTAGGAGCTTAATATGGCTTGGCCCAACATAAAGCACAGATCACCAAGATATTCATCAATTCCAATTCCCAGGTCTCTAGATCTAGATGAAAAAACAGATTTCTTACATCTTTACCATTGAAAAGATGATCTGTATGTTTAACATTCCTGGTTTCTCTGGAGATCTGTGGTCTAATGATCATCATACTATGTTCCCAACAGTCACTACAATCCTTTCCCTAAGACAGGGGCTGTGGCTCAATCTTGGGGTCAGCATTTTCTACTTTGGGAAGTAGGCAGCAAAAGTGAGAACCTATCAGAAACAAATAATAAAGTGGACATTTCTAGACAGAAACAATGGGGAAATGAATAGGACATTGTCCAAAGTGGATATTGGAGGCCCAGTCAGGGATTCCCCCAAACAAAAATGCTTCCACTCTTTGCAGTAGAAAGACAAGGTCTGTGCAACTCCAGCCCATCACAGAACAATACTTCCTTTCTTGCAAAATACTATTTTATTGTGACTTCTCCCTCCAGGTATTATGTGATCATACATACCATTATCATCTTGTAATAAAGATAACTTTAGATGGAAACTTACTGTATCCATAATAGTAAGATTGCTGAGCAGCCCATACTAGGCCATGGTAATAACAAAAGGGCTTTAAATATTTTATAGTAGAGGAAGTGGTGGTCATTGGTCCCTCACCTGACTTCCCAGTTATTGCTCCTTCCTGCCAGTTCCCTATTACTGCTGGGTCCTATTAGTTCCCTCAGCAGAGGGGTCAAGACAGCACAGAGTCAATGGCACAGACCCTGGGAGTCAGAAGAAAAGACTAACTCATTTATTTAACAATAGGGAGAGCCTTATATGCTTCCTCCTAGTACCCAGGCTGTGTCAGGATCTGGTGATATTGCATGGCTGCCCCTCATTGGCTGGGCAGGCAACATCTGTTGATAGGCAGATTCTGAGCAATCGGGAACTCTGGGCAGCACCTGTTGCTAGGCCTCAGGCAGACTCAGGTTGGCTCATAAGGAGGTATACCTTGGCTAACAGGTTTGAGTCAATTTTCTCTACCCTATGGGCCTATTTAACTACACCCTATGTTTGCTGGGGATGTTTAGAAACTATCAAGTACATTGGAACTAGAAGGTTTTAGAAATTGGTATTCTATAATGAAGATTTCATGATGCCATCATCTATAATGGAGTGGGGTTTAGTAGTGATCCATCTGATTTTTGGACTATCCATGTTCCTGTAGGATAGAACCTCTTACCTGTGTTCCTGCAACACAATCCAATAAATTAATTGGTTCACCAAGCTAGACTTGGGCAGAGTTCTTACTTGGTCCTGTTATTGGTTCCCTATCTGGGGGTGAATGGGCATCTATCTATACATCTCTTTCCAGGAAAACTAACACAATAATACAATAAAATGTTACCACCAAAAAAGCCATTCAGAAAATACAAGGTCATATTTTCAACAGTTAAATAAATATTAGTCTAAAAATGTTTATATCATTTTCTAAATATTTATTATTTGCTCATTTCTTGAGAAGTTGTAGAATGTAGGTACCCAGCTCATATTCCAGGATCACATTTTAAGATGTACATCTCTGGTAGATCTATACTATTATCAATACCCCCAGTTTTCTAGTTGGTGTTTTGAGAGTGAATAACAGTAGACTTGGTCAACTCCCAAGCTCTGCCCTCTACATTTAAGAGTCATAGTTGTCAGACTTCAGGAAGATGCTGATAATCACAAGGAAGACTGTGAATGAATGAGAGGAACATGATGGGGGGGTCTTCTGAGCATAAAATGAATTGGGTGTATTTCTATCACAGGTCTTAAGGAATTCAACTCTTCAGATCTACACAGATACAAATGAAAGGCTCCATAGTTAAACATAGCTGGCTTTTAATAAAATGTAACTCATCAGTTACATCCTTTTTCCTTAAAGACTTTCACATGTTCTCAGGGTTGCAAAATGTGTAGAGAAATTTCTGTCTCAATCCTTTAGACAACTACTTTCTTTATTGTCCCCCATCTTGTACTCCAGATTCCTGATTATAGTAACTACCATTAAATTGATATAGGCATTGTTCAGGGATTTTAAGCTATGAATGTGATTCTCCTTTACTGTTCTCTGAGCAGCCACACATGTGGAAAGGGAATATGTGTGTAGAATATTCTTATAAATCAAAGACCAGGTTAAGAGGGTGAAAGATGGGTTGGACTTGTCATGAAAGAAGACCTCCACAGTTGCTTGGGTTGGTTAGTTGGACTTTAGCAACATTAAACAAAGAAACAGTCAGTGTATAATCTCCAGGGAATCCATACTGCTGAGAAAGATCTGCAGGACCATAATGAATGGCGTCTTTAAATGAAAAGAAAAACTTCCTTCAGAGATGCTCTGCATCCCTTCCTCTGCAGTTCCCAGTTCTGAGCAAGACCTTCCTTCAATCTACTCTCTTGGATATGAAGAAAAGTATAGATAAACTAACAACGGTCCAGAGTGTCACACAAACCAGGATGAGGTGTCTGAGACCACTGTGGAGGCTGAAGGCTTGCCCATCTATCTGGTTTACAGATTCCTCTGAAAAGCCTTGCCTTAGCCATCTCTCACTCATTCACCTCCACCTCCTCTACTTCTGTAATTTTTTACCGCAAAACCCTTTAAGTCTACAGAGAGGTTGCAAAAATAGTCCCTAATATATTAGAAATAATTCAATGGGTTTCTGGTCTAAGCTTCACTCAGTCTCCCTTGCTTTCTTCGTACATGTGCATATACAAATACAACACACATAAACAGTAGACACATTTGTTGCCATTTTGCTAACCTTGATCCTTCTCCCCCTATACACTAACACCTGTGTTTTCATTGTGATATATCCTTGTATATAACCCACATGAGTTACTGAATTCAGGAACCTAGCAGCAATCTGACATTACGAGAAACATATACATACCCTACATTCAAATTTTACTAAACACCAGAGTCACATACTCTGCCCCATATTTGAGTCTCATCAGGCTCCAATCCAGGGTCATGTATCATATTTCACTGGCTATTCCTATTGGTGTCTGCGATCTGCCCAGTGTTCTCTCATGCCATCCACAATTTTTGAAGGACACAGTACTGCTGTCATATAGACTATTTCTCATGTTGAGACCATTTGGTTGCTTCCTTGTGTTTCTATAACTTTATATTAAGCTATTTAAATTTCATTACTTTTCCCAGCATGGCAAAAATGGTAGTACTTTGTCCTGTAAGTGATATGAGCTTTGATTCTATAGGTAAGAAAATTCCAGAGAGTTCTCTTTTCTACCTTTAAGGGTTTGTCTTGTTTTACGTTTCACAAAATTAACCTGTGTAGGTAAAGAAATTTCTCAGCACTTAAGTGTGTACTGGTCTAACAGAGGATCCAAGTTCAGTTCCAAAAACCCACAGCAGGTGGCTACAACCACCTGTAACCACAGATCTGGGGGACCAGATGCTTATTCTGGCTTCCACCAGCACTCACATTCATGTGGACATACCCACACACAGATATATGAATAATTTAAAACATGGTTTCCAGGCCCAAGGGATACATCTACAACACAACTTCCATACCTGCGACTCAGGGACCAATCCAAAAGACAAGGCAGAGAGATCGTAATAGCCAGATGACCTAGAAATCTGCTGTGAGACAATGCCTCCCAGAAATGGCAGGGAAGCTTCACCCATGAAAACATCAACAATATGGCTGCCTAAACAAGACCCAAACAATGACAACATTAACAGGCATGTAAATGATAGGAGAATATCTCTGAGGGTCCCACCCCTAGACAAATAACTACACAGAACTAATGACTGCTGAGAGCAAAGATTAGTCATCCCCAGGGATGAGCCCCTTACATATTAATCCAATACAAAATGGTAAGCCTTGAAATCATATACACAAGGAACACTAAACAGACTCAGAAGATTGAATTTAAATATTGTGTGAGTGAGTGTGTGTATGTGAATGAGTGTGTTTCTGTGTAAAGCAATAACCAAAGAAGAAAAGAATATGAATTTGAGATGTAGTACATAGATATGTAGGACATAAAAGGGAATAGAAGGAGTGGACAGGAAAATTTTGGAAGGAAGAAATTATACAATTATATTTTATTAAAACAATTGTTAGAGTAAACTTGGGGAGATTGTTAGTCATGTACAAAGGTTTCTAGTGGTTTTAACACAAAGTCCTCTTATTTTTATTTGTAATGATGGTTAAACATTTTCTCTAAGTGGCTCAGAGATTTAATTTTATGATCGTATTTGAGCTGGTAAGTCCCCTAGGCTACTGTTACCCTGAATTTTGATGCCTCTTGCTTTTGACTCCAATATGGGAGAACTTGAGACACAGCCCTCATTCATACTTTGCTCCTACTTCTCAACAGGACAAAAAGTCACTCACCTTTTGCTATATAAACTCTTTCCTTTTAAAAGTGTTCTTGAGAATGTTATACCTGTTTATAATGTATTTTTATCATATCCATTCTTAGTGTCTCCTAACTCCATCCTGAAAACCCTGTGGCCCTAGCCACTCTGATGCCATGCTCTCTTTTATAACCTGTTGTCCTGAATAGTTTCCTTGTCAACTTGGCAGCAGCTAGAGTCATCTGGGAAGAGGAACCTCAGTTGAGAAAATGCCTCCATCAGATTGGTATTTATTATTGATTGATGTAAGCCACTCCCCCTGTAGTACCAAGAAAGCAGCCTGAACAAGCAAGCCATGAGGAGCAAGCCAGCAAGCAGGATTCCTTCACAGCTTCTGCTGCAGTTCCTGCCTCTATTTCCCTCGGTCATACAGTGTGATCTTAGAGTTGAAAGCTGAAATAAACCATTTCTTTTCTAAGTTGCTGTTGGTCGTGGCATTTTATCACAGTAACAGAAAGCCAGGGACACCCCATGAGTCCAATCAATAATGCTGTATGTATGTGTATATAGGATCAGACACTGAAACATGGTTTCATCCCTGAAAAAAACTGACATTTCCCTTACCCTAGCAACTTTCAACTGCCAAGCACTCCTGAATCAGACCCTGGTTCCAATTGTAATGGAATGGTGGTTGGCTTGATCTTGTGCAGGTCACAAGAAAGCAACCATAGCTGCTGCAAGCTCATCTGCGCAATGACTCTGTTGTGTTCAGAAGACCTGATTTGTAGCAGTTCTTCCTGACCTTTGACTCTTAAAAATACGCTTTTATTAATTCCTTTGAATTTTTATAAATGTACGCAATATGTTTGATAATATTCACACCCCAAACTCCTACATGACCCATGCTCACCTCCCTGCACTCTACTTCATGTCCTCTTTAATTTCTAATTACCCACTCAGTATGCTCCCATGTACTCAGAGGTACGAGGCTATCCACTGGAGTGTGGCTAGCCTATAAGAGACCACACCCTTAAAAAACCTGACTCTTGTTCCCCTAGAAACCAACAGCTCTCAATCATTCCTCAGTTAGGGATGGGGGTTCATGAGCCTCATATCTCATAGTACCACTAATCTAATCTCTCTTCTAAAACAAGGAGGGCTTGTGAGACGGACACCTGATGCTGAGAGAGAGAGAGAGAGAGAGAGAGAGAGAGAGAGAGAGGAGTGTTAAGTGGTATTGTCCTATATGGGTATACAATGTTTCTAACAGAAAACCCTGATGTGAGATATTACCCCTTTGTATGTCACTCCACAAATACAAAGACTCATTATCCAGCCTGGATTCTTTCTATATAAAATGATAATTGCCTTAAAAAGCCTGGGCAAATAAGGCTAGAAAAAAAGTCTCCAAAATCTAAACTCAAATCAAGTCCCAGCCAATCTGGAAGAAAACTGCCCACTCAGTCTGTAAGCCCCAGCAGGGCATCCTGCTGACTCCTGAGCAGAATTAATTGCCAGAGCCTGGCAGGTCTCCAAACAACCACCACCCTTCCCTCATTATCAAAAACCTCTGCTGTCACTTCTTAATCAACACTTCTGCTGTAATTCTATAGACTGTGTTCTGTTTGCACTTACACAGGGATTGGTTCAAATGCCACTTTTGCTCAGCGGTAACTTTGCTAGAGGATAGAAGTTGAAGCCCGCAGCTTGGCAAGATTTGGAAGTTTCAGGAGCAAAATGAGGTGAAAACCCTCAGGGATTTCTGGGAAAGAGTCCTAACAACACTGGGAACACATTGGGAACTTTCTTTCAAGGTCATGAAAATACAGCCCATAAAGTGAAATCAGCAAGTGTTCTCCAGATTTTATTTATTTATTTGTTTATTTATTTATTGCTAGCTGTGAAAAAACAGAAGAGTACAATAAAGAGCTGTTGCCTGCAAAGGAGAAATACCTTAGACATTTATGGGGAGTTTCTGACTGGCTTGTTTTCCTGCTTGGTGTAAGAATACATCAAGAGAAATGTGTGGTTTCCCTTCAAACTGTATCTATATACTCTAATCCTTTATTTGAAAAGACAAATATTTGAAACACAGTAATGACATTATCATGAAGATGAAGGACAGTATTGGACTGTGTGCTGGTTTAAATGAAAATGACCCAATAGGCTCATATGTTGAATGTTTGCTTCCCAATAAAGAAACTGTTTGGAAAGGATTTGGAGGTGTGGCCTTGTTGGAGGAGGTGTGCCTTGGGGGGGAGGGGCTTTGAAGTTTAAAAACCCATTCCCCTTTCTCTTTGCTGCTGCTTGTGAATCAAGATATAATGCTGTTACTGCTCCAGCACCATGACTGTCTGCTTCTCACCATGATCATCATGGGTTTCCCTCTAAAACCATAAGCAAAACCATCAACTAAATGCTTTCTTTTATAGGACTTTCTTTGGTTGTGATGCATCTTCACAGCAATAGAACAGTGATTGTGATGGGTTGAAAAAAAAAGGAGAGAAGACATTAAAAAGATAGATATGAAATGGGAGGTGGAACTGGGAGAAGTTGAAGGAGGTGGTAAATATGGCCAAAATGCAATGTATATAATTTAATGAAATATTTATAAAAAGAAAACTTAGTAAGGGAAGAGAATCTTAAGAATATTATGGGAAAAGCCCCAAAAATGTCTGTGTTAAATGAGTGCTTGGTCTGAGAAGGACATGAGAAGACAGGAGAGTCAGTTTACCATACATGAGAACCTATATTTGAGCCCCAGACCCATGTGGAAGGCCTAGATGTGGTGAGAAAGGCTTAATTCCAGGATAGGGAAAGTAAAGACAGGCTGGTTCCTGAGGCTCATTGACAAGCCAGCTTAGCCTCATCAGTGGGATCCAGGCCAGTGAAAGACCCTGCCTTGAAGAGAAAACTAAATGTAATTATCATCTGAGAGATGGTATCCAAGGTTGTCCTCTGGCCTCCACATGTGTGTGCACATGCACACACACACACACACACACACACACACACTCACCTATATGCACACATGCAAAATAAAGACATGAATATGTCACTGTAGACAAGCAAGACTCACTAAACAAGGTATTTTTTTCCTATTAAAAAACTGTTGCAATTGTCTGATACCTGGAGAGGTCACACAGTTTAAACCTCAACATTCAAGCAAAACTGCCAATGGCCCAAATTTGTTGTCTTAAAAATTCTTCTGGGACAGATGTCCTCTAACCTCTCTTGGAAAGAATGAAATTAAAGTAGATCTAACTCCAAGATAGAGTCAATAGGTCACTGTCTGTTTATCTAAACAGACAGTCAGTTTAGCTGGTATTAAGTGACCACATATGTGGGTTGTGTTGGCATAGGAGATTTAGAAGGGACCAGCCACCTGAACCCTGCTAATCTATTAGACCAGTGTCACCTCTGAGGCTTAAAATTCTCCAACAGTTCTTTCCCTCCACAGTTAGGATGCTTCATAGAATAGCTCTGGCTTCTGTATCTTGTAGTCTCTTTCATCACCCACCCTCTCCTTTAGCCACGTGGGATTTCTCTAAGCCCACAGAACATGATATGAGGTCGGTCTGGGGAATTTGTGCCTTTTCTGTTTCCACAGCCCAGTAGCAAGATGCCCGTGTGCCTGGCTTTCAAGCCTCAGTTGAGAAAACCTCTCCTGCCTGGAAGTTCTCTCCCTGTGAATCTGTTCTCTTCAGGCCATTTCTACCTATCTACAAACTTATTTTCTCCTTGTCTCTCACTAGTATATCTTCGGGGGCTCAGTTTACTGCAATATTTAAAATAGAACTCAACAACTATACACTAATACAACAAAAGAACAAATGCAGCACTCTACAAAATATGGAGGTCAGGTTGCATAAACAACAGCAGTCTCCCTTCATCACTGAAGCGCTCTGCCTTGTGATGTAAACTTTCAGGATCAACTTTAATGCCCTCTAACTGACCAAGAGCTCCTCAACATTAGGGACTTCCCCTCTTCTATCACTCTGTAGCACTCACAGCTCAGGAAAAATTACTAAATTACTGCAAGAAAGAAAGAGAAAAGAGTGGAAGAGAGAAGGGAATGGGGGAAGGGAAAGAAAGATGTGAAAGGGAGAGAGGGAGGGAGGGGGGATGGGGAGGGGGGAAGAGAGAGGGGTGAGGAGAAGGGAATGGAGGGGGAGGGAGATGGGAAAGAACTTTACCAGCAGATGGACAGCAACTTTGCCTGAACAACCATGAAACTTATGCTGGGCTTGGAGCAGTAAGGACTCGCTCTAGGTATTAATTCAGGGCAGCGATGTGCTGTCAAGTGTTCAAGGGAGTATGAGAAGTGGTCCTGGAGAATTCTCCACTGGGCAGTTCCTAAACTGCAGGAAGCCAGAGCTGAGCAAGTGAGAGACAGGCCTTCCCAGGAGCTCAGGGCCCAGATCTTTTAAACCAAGAAGCCAGATGGCCTACCTTATTACAGGGTGCATCTCCAGGCAGGTTTGGCTTTTTTTAATTATTATAATTCTAAAACTCACCTTGGCAAAAGGTGAACTACTTTTGAATGAGTCTCTCTAAGGTCCCTGTTTGCAGCCTCAGCTTAAACTCAGGCTGCTGCTGCCTTTCTGGGATGGGAGAGGCGCATTTCCGGGGCAGCCTAAGGACAGACAATATCTTTGCCCAGGAGAGGAAAGACGCATTTCAGAGATGCTATACAGATCCCATTTCCATCAGAAGTGTGCCTGTAAGAGCCAGCACCTAAACTGCCCCATTTACCCACTGAACATCTGTTGTTTTCTCACAATGCCACTGTTATACCAGGATGCTCCTGGAAAAAGCCCCAGAATGGCTCCCTTTTGCCCATTCAGCAAAGACTGCATGAGATAGAGAAAAAAGGAAGAACTCACTGCCATCACTGTAAGAAACTGTGGCAGTCCATTTCCCAGAGTGCTTCAAGGTCTAGAGATGAACAGGAAACACTGGGCCCTTGCCAGAGCCAGCTCTTCTAAATACCACCCCTTCCCCCAACCTCATTTAGTCTCACCTGCCCCTCCAAACTAGAAAATTAGGGTGAAAAATTACTAACAGCCAAGTTTGCTTTAACAACCGGAAGATGTGACAAGGTTGAGTATCTGACCTGAGAAGCTTTAATATAAACAAGATCAGTAAAGGATAGAGATGTTGTTACGGGAAAATCAAATCAAGTGGCAGAGGGGGAGATAATATCTAGACAGGGGTGGGATTGAGCCAGTTATTCAGCCACTGAGGAAAGGAAGAAAAGGGTTTGCTTTGAAAGGGTTATGAAAATGGTTCCTTGAGCTCACGGAGCATGCCTGTATTCTGTAAATTTTCACTATAAACTGCCATACTTTCACTGAGAGACTCCTGCTCCCGTGTTATTATGAAGGCAGAGGGGGTCCACATTTCTCACATCCACAAAGTTATTTGAGAAGGACTGATGACCTTCCTGGGTCTGCTCCTACATTACACCAGACAACTTGAAGTCTTGATGAAGAAAGGTAACCAGATTTACAGTTACAACCCATGTCGCCCATTCTGACCCTCACCAGCATCCCTAAATGATGCTCCCATCATTTGCTTGGATTGAGGTTGGTTTAACTTACTTTGATCACACTTGGCGGCCCTCTAGGTGCTTTTTCCAACACTACCACTGCCCCATATCACCTGGAAATTGGTGGAAATGACAGCCAGAGGCCACTTCCAAAGCCTCCTGAACCAGCAAACAGGAAGGAGAGCCAGCAAGCTGCACTGTGTCAAGCCCTGAGCTAAGCGATTAGGATTTAAGGTCATGTGGTGGATACTTCCATAGGAACTTCTGTTCCTCCTTCTGATAGTCCTCATTGCCATCTCTGGTGCTAAGGTTCCAAAGTCTCCACTGTTACCAATCACTGGAGACAGAACAGGAAACATAGCTCAGGCTACAGATGCATTCCAGTCCTCTAGTCAGAGACAGCCTTTAGGTGAGAATTTGGTGGGGAAATGAGATAGTCCAGTGAAGAAGTGGCTAATGACTATTCTTTTAGGGGACCCCAAGGGGGAAGTTAGCTTAGGATGGGTCAGACACCAGGGAAGGAAGATACAGAATGGAAAAAAAAAGCTGCTTGGTGACACTGGGAACAGGGTAAGCCTTGGCTGATATCAACTCTACTGTGGCCTCTTCCGAAGCAGGAGCCCGTGGATCACATTATCTGAGCCTGCATAGAAACAGATCTGTCAGCTGAACTCTTCAGCCACTGCTGAGTGTAAAAAGCCAAATCTCCTTTCCCAAGTCTTGAAAGAAGATGGAGAAGAGAATGCCCCAGGAGAAGAACCCAGAGATGTTCTCTGGTTAGGACTAAGAGCAATGCATATGGCTTCCAGGGTGGGAGCAGCAATAAGGTGACCGGAAGAAAGGAAACATTTGATAAGGACTGAAGAGATACGTTTACAACCAAAGCTGGATGTACATGGATGTAGGTAGAGAGAACACAGCCAGTAAGAAACATCCCCAGTGGTGATGACCAACCTCTCCTCAGCACCTGGGAGGTGTGTTCTAAGTACTTTTCACATACTTGTTTGATATGATCCTCACAAAACCCCTAAGAGTCAACTGTGATGATATGGTCAGAAGTGGAGCAGGGACCCAAGCCCAATAGCCTTGCCCAGGAGCCCCTCTGAAAGAGCTTTTGCAAACAGGTTCAAAGGTATTTAGCATTTCAGACAGGGTCTCACTATGTAGCCCTGCCTGGCCTGAAACTCACTGTGTGAACTAGGTTAGCTTCAAACTCACAGAGGTCTGCTAGCCTCTGCTTCCTGAGTTCTAGGATTTGCCACCACAACAAGCTCAAGCTAAGATCCTTTCCTGGCCATAGAATGTTCAAGCAGGTGGTCCACAGGCAACTTCACCCCACACAGCTTAGAAACCATTGAGCAAAGAGCCCAGTGTTAGCACAGGGCACAGGCAGGCAGAGTTGTGAAAGCACCACAAAGTGGATGAGGAGTCATGTGGCCAAAGAAGCCCATGTCCTGTCTGGAGAAAAGCTCTGCCTCAAATGTGGAAGGGGGACCAAGAGAAATATAGGAAGAGTTAGTTTGTACAGGCTTCCCTTGGGTCTAAAGGACAGTCACATTCTCCCTGTGTGGCCCAGAGGGTCTCTACACTAACTGCCACAGACTGTATGAGACTTCAAGCTGCTGGAAAAAGACCAAAAATGCTCACAAGGATGTTTTCGCTGCTATTTTAGAATGCTGAGGAAATTCTAATTTGTTTCTGATGTTTAGAGACTGGGAGGGAGCAAGAAACCTGGATTCTGGTAAGATCTAAGATGCAAAGTGCCTATCTCTGGGAGGAAGAGCTACTGGGAATACACTGAGGACAGTCCCCCTCCCAAACAGTCTATGAATGTATCTAATTCAGGAGCTGATTTGTAGCCATCATATTAAAAAACAAATGTTTACAGGTGGAATTGTTTATAAGAATTTAGTAGGACAGATAAGACAACTGAGACATCCTAATAGAATCTGGAGTTGAGATATAAACACATATTTATATGAATAAATACAAAGCAAGGTCGCTAGGAGCCAGCATGGGGTTCAGTGGATAAGGACTGAAGAGATACGTTTACAACCAAAGCTGGATGTACATGGATGTAGGTAGAGAGAACACAGCCAGTAAGAAACATCTTCTTACACCTGTCTTCCAAGGCCTGAGTCGAAAAGACTCCACTTGTCCTTTGCCCTTCTTCTGTCTCCAGATCCTTTCTCTACCTTTGGTTTCCTTCCTCTCTCTCCTTAATGCTCCTGGCATGGATCTGAGCCCTGTGCTGACCCAAATATCATGATTTTTTTCCCCTTCCCTCCTGTGCGTTCTTCCCCTTGGCAGTTTCTAAGATTTGTAGCTTGCCTGCCCTGAGGTGTTTTTCTTTTAAATTCTAATAAAACTGTACTCATAAATGTACAAAAACATAAATATAATTGCCTCCACAAATATAGTTATAACATAGAAGTACATGTGTATCTAGATACAACCACATAAGTGGGAAAATCACACAAATGTTAAAAAGCAGTTGTCACTGGAACAAAGCATGTGGAAAAATTTTATTATATGTATGATTATATGTGCATTATATATTAATACATATAAACTTTAATAATATCTTACACATTGTTTATAGTTATTTCTATTTTATTTTTAGAGCCATGAGGCATTTAAATTGTATGGCTACTACATATGATATAGAGCACCTGCATTTTTCCTCTCAAACAGTGTTAGGCTGACCCTCATTTGGGCAATGAGTGTATCTATCCTACTTCTCAAAAATAAAAGTGAGGAGTGTTCATGGAACTAAACAGTCGTGTTTGCTTTTTCCACTTTTCCGTATATCTCATCTCACCCTACAACCTCAAAACACTTCAATTTTCAGGTCAGACAGCTACATTCATTAGTAAAGTATCTTTGCCAATTACTAAGGGTCTGTTGGTAGAACCAGTCATAACTTAGAATATTTGTTATGCCCTAATCAGTTCAATGAAATTGCAAAAAGCCATGATAACAAAAGTAAATGAAGAAAACCCGCACTGGGAGATGTGTAATTAACAGGCTCTATTATCTAAACTTTCATGAAAGACAAACAATCAAATGTTGAGATATAAAAGGTGTAGCTTTTAATTAAGTGTAGTCTTCCTTCAGGACCTGTGTTGCCTCTGACAAACATTTGTCAACACGTGTCCCACATCACCATTCTTCCTCAGTGCAGCTAGTCGATATATTACCCCATTCTTCAAATTCTCAAAATAATGAATTAAATTAGAAATACAACAACAACAAATTAAAATTATCACAATATTATGAGAATAAAAAATCCATCTCCTGAGATTTATTGAATATTTAAGTATTCAAGTTTGAGATACTTCTTTATTTCTAGGCTCATGCCCTTGTAGGCTCCTTTGAATGTCAAGGACAGATATTCTGTAGTGCTTTTAACTATTCGATTTTAGGAACTGGAGAAAAAAAATGTCAGATTCTATTTTCAATAGTGTTTTATAAATATGAAAATTAGAGTAAGATAGGAAAAGATCTCTATAAACTATGCCTGCCTTTTTCATGTATGGCTAGCCTATAGTGAAAAGGGTTTGGTATTCTTTAACTCCATCTCTGTCCAGGAAGAAGACATTGCTTCAAATTCTTCCACCAACACAGGCATCCCAGCTGCTCACCCCACCTTTGTTCCTTCACAATGACATGGCATTTGTGCCCCTCAGCTGGCTTCATCTCTGCCTGGGGTTGGCAAGTCTCCAGCAAGTCCCCCATGGGCTAGACATTAGTATTCTGTGTGCATGTGGAAGGCTCTGTCTATGTCAACATTTATCACATCCCAAACCATGCAATATTGTCATTCAACTGTACAACCAGAGAACCCAGCAGGGCAATCCTACAATCTGTTGGGAGGCCATGAGTCCAGGGTACCACTTAAACGGATGTGGAGTCAGACAGAACAAGTTCAAATGCAGACTGTCTCTTATTAGCAGAGTGACCTTGGTGTGATGAATGTGTTCTCTGGTTTTATTCCTTTCTTGGTGATATGGAAAGCAAAGACCTACACTTCTGGGAATGTTGTGGAGACTCTGGAGGAAGAGGTGATGAGTACATGGAATCTTAGCATGGTGTCTGGTGCTCAGTGAACACTCTGTAACTGAAAGCTTTTCCCAGTCACATGGTCAGGCAAGTGTTACAGACACTTGCTTACCTGACATATTTTACCATCCACTGCACCAATATAAAAAATTCTCTCATCTGTCTTAGGACCTTAGATATAAACACACACACACATACATACATACATACATACATACATACATACATACATACATATATACACACACATACACACTCACACAAAATTCTTTCATCTATCTTAGGACCTTACACACACACACACACACACACACACTACTCTAGTTGCCCAAGATTTTCTGCACATGAGACTCATGAATAAATATAAATATATAAATTAAACACAAAGAATACCATATTAGGCCATTTTCACTCATTAACAGCCATTAATGCATCAAATTAGCTATCCCAGTCAACAACCAAATTTCTGGTGCAATTCAACAAATCCACACCAACCACTTCAGTCCAAGGGACTGGGAGAAACACTGGAGAGAAAGCAAATGGACCAAGTTGACCCTATTTTACAAGCACTCACAACTGGCACAGCGATAGATGGACACAGAAACCTCGAGATAGATGGCACAGATGAACAGATGTATACACCAGAAACAAAAAGCCACTGTACAGTATAAAACTGTCTACATATTGCTTTTGTGATACAAAATTTGTTCCAGTAATTACCTCAGTGTCCTTGGGTAAGTTAACTTCCGAGTCTCAGTTCCCTTGCAGTAAATAACCATGTGTCAGTGAGACAGCTCATAAACTGGCGGGAATATATTTCACTAATTCTAAAATGTATCTTCAGGATAAGCAAGGTGACTCAGTGGGTAAAGATGCTGTTTGTCAAGCAGATATACATGAGCTCGAACCTTGGCGCTCACATAGTGGAGAGAACTGGTTCCCACAGATTGTCCTGGGTCCTGTTTGCTCTTGTGCACACATACACACACACATATACAAACACAAATAAATAAATAGATGATAGACAGACAAAGATGTGCACACGCTTTTTCTCAAACAGGCATATGGCATACAATTAATTCATTTTCCTTCAGTCATTTGGTTCCTTAGGTCCTGTGCATTATTTGGCACTCAGGCTCACAGAATTGTTTCTTTGGTTACTGTGAGAGGCAACACGCTAAAAGTGACTTTCCAGGACACTCTCCCTTTTGTATAGCTCCTTTCTCTAGAGTAGCTGAAACAGCCACTCCTGTGAAAAAGAACCTGTCACATACTGCAAAGAAAGGAAGAGGCTTAAGGGGCCTGAATTAAACATAGGATATTTAAAAGCAAACTGATTTCTCTAGATGTAGAGCAGGAGTCAGGAGGATTCAGGGTAGATCACAGGTTCTCAATGAGCCCAGCCCCCTGGCAAAAGTCTCCTGAGGAAACAGGGATTTGATGTTTTAGACCACATGCTGGGAAGGAACTGATTCCACCTGGACCTTCAGTCTTGGACCTGAAACATTCATTCCACCCTTATTCTTAGATTTTCTTACTCTGCTATTCCTGAAACCTCATTTTTCAAGGCAAAGGAAGTGACCCTTCCACATAGGTTGACCTTTTCCTTTGAGAGTCTCCTCACACATGCTCACCTCCGATACAAGAGAATCAGAAGGTTTGCACTTGGAGGGTGAGGGTGTTAAATAGACGGTGGTGGCCTCTGTCTCCTGAACAGAAAAAGGGCCATGATCAGACTCTCTCATCTCATTCTTTTTGTTGGTGGTGGTAATTTTGTCTTTTGAGACAAGGTTTTACCATGTAGCTTAGCTATCCTTGGATTCATAATCCTCTTGCCTCAGATTCCTACAGGGGCACATACACTACCACCTTCATGTCTCTTTCTTGTCTCTCAGCATCCTTTTGACGTATGTCTTTGAAATGGCCCTTCTTAAGGTTTGCTTTAGGGTCAAGCATTCCCATGGGGACACTTCAAGAGTCCTTGGAACTTTTCAAACTGCAGTTATTCACTGGGGACTTACGATGTTTCCCCTTATTTTTAATGACAAAAAATGATGATTTATCCCTCTTTGGCTGTTTTCTTTCTATGGGTACCCAAAGTTCCCAGAAATAATCAAGTACAAACAGCTCTTGAAAGTCTCTAGTACCTCCACTTGAAAGCCCTCAGGCAGCTCTTCTAAGAAATTCTGAGAAATAAAGAGATGCCAATTGAGTCCACTGGGTCACAAAGCCACCCAATCCCTGCAGAAGCCTTTGGAATTTCTGTCAGCTTCAGTAAGTTATTCAGATAACTCTAATGAACATCCAAAGAAGGAAAAGTATTAGAGAATTATTTTCCTGTCCTTTTCAGTAAACAAAGGGAGTACTCCATCTGCTTGGAAGTAAGAATATTCTGTTACATTCTTTCCTCCTCTTAGAAGAGAAGGATATACTCCCCACCTAAACATCAGCAGGAAACTGTCAAAGAACATGAATTTCATTTAATTTTGTAAATCAAGAAAAATCACAATGCATTTCCAAGTTGAGATGGGATGCCTGCCTGCTACACTCCTTTGCTCTTGCACCTGCTGGAATATTGCTTTTTAAAAAAATGACTGGGGTTTGGGTTGTTTCTGTGTTTAGTTCGAGGGAATGGAGGAGAGATCAGGTGGGTGGATCAGAAAGGATTTGCAGAAAGATGTGCTGCATGGAGAAGCATAAGGTGGAATATACAAGACAGAGTAGTCACCGGCTCACAACAGCAGATAGATGGTGTGTGTGTGTGTGTGTGTGTGTGTGTGTGTGTATGTGTGTGTATTTGTGTGTGTATGTGTGTGTATGTGTGTGTGTGAGTGTGTCTGTGTGTGAGTGTGTGTGAATATGTGTATATGCGTGTGTTTGTGTGTGTATGTGTGTGCGTATGTGTGTGTGTTTGTGTGTGTGTGTATGTGTGTGTTTGTGTGTGTATGTGTGCATTTGTGTGTGTGTTTGTGTGTGTGGTGTATACCATGCAGTAGACAAAGATGGAAAACAAACAAGCACAAAACTACAATCTCCTCACTCTGGAATGAAGTAACAGAATAAAAATCTCAACAACAAAAATAATTTAGACTTGTCTTAAGAAAATTGGAGACTATATGGGGCTGTCAAGAAGGCTTACTGTGTGAAGGTCCATGGGCATGAATTTGACCCTTGATATCCACATAGAAGAAGGAGAAAACTGACTCGAGCTCTGTCCTCAGAGTACAATATGTGTGCAATGGCACATTCATTTATGAACACATAACTGCATATGCTCACATACACTCTCAACTCTTGCAAACACACACACACCAGTAATAATAAAACCATTGGAGAAAAAAACAGTAAAAGGGAAATATATCTATCCATATTTATCTATTTACTAGAAACATCAAGAAATTTCTAGCCAAGGTCAATCCCACAAATGTCATCTTGTGTTAAGGATACTATGCCAGCAACCATCATCTACTCACCCTCACAGCTTGAGATACCCCAGGGAGGGGCAGCAGGATCAGGAGCCTGATGGTCACAGGAATGTCATATAAAGCTGCATATCTGTATCCCAGACAGTATTCAGAGGCTTTTTACATTAAATATATACAATCCATTTCTTATCTGACATTAAGGTTTATCTAGGTACTTTGTATTTTGATTGGTTCAACCTTCTAACCCCAAACCAGAATAATGCAGAAGGTCACAGGTCACAGCAAGCTACAGCCAGGCTCTAACAGGAGAAAACAGTTCACCCTCTGAAAAGAAACTTGAGTTCCAATGGAGATGACCCGCTGATTCCATGGATGGTGAGAAATTTAAAACATGTGTCATTCTGACTGAAGAGATACCTCAGTGCCTCCACAAAAGCATGAGGACCCAAGTTCAGATCCCTGGCACCCATGTAAATGCTGTGTGAATGAGAAAATCTGTAACTCCAGCACAGGTGAAGTGGAGACAGGTTTATCACCGGAGCACAGTGGCAGCTAGTCTAGCATAATGAATGACTCCAGGTTCTCAAAATATAAGGCTGAGAGTGACTGATGAGGCTAGCCTGCACAGATAGTATACATGTGCACTCACAGTGCATATACATACATGTGAGCACAACTTTGCGACTGTGTAGCACATCTACATAAACTTGTCTAAGTATGTATGCATGCATGTGCGCGCGCGCGCACACACACACACACCATGGAATGTTCAGTTCATGACTTCCAAAGATCCATACAGTACTCTATTGCATGTAACCAGAAACAGCTGTACAAAGTGTACTGACTGAGTCCTCAGTTACCAAGTAGGAAAATCAAATGTGGAGAAACTCCAGGATTGTCCTTTTGTAAATGTCAGATGAATGTTAATATAAGAAAGCAGATGTGTGTCATCAGCAGGGTTCCAAGATGACAAGTAACAAACCATGCCTAGCAGAGCTAGTAGAAGATGAATCTGTTAAAAGTGAGTCTCAAGAGAGTTGCTGAAATCTAGATTTGGGGACAAAGTCCCAGAGCTGAAACCATGTGTATTTCTTATATTGATATTGCTCTGGCAAAATACCTGAGAGAAACAGCTTGAGGAGGAAGGGCCAGTTGGAGGGCTAGAGTGTACCACCACAGGGCAAGAGTGCCAATAGGAAGGTGAGGTCACTGCCACATTGTGTCCTCAGTCAGCTAACAGAGAGATGAGCACAGGTGGTCTGCTCACTTTCCTTTTGGTTTCTTTTCTATTCATTCCAGGACTTCTGTCCCTGGAGACAGTGTTGTCAATGCTCATGGCCAGCCTTCCCTACTCAGTTAAACCTCTCTAGAAACATCCTTAATGGCACACTTAGAAGTGTGTCTCCTGGGTGATTCCATAAAGAGCAATCAGAAATACCTCTCTAGCCCACATGTAAACCACAATCACGTGCCTGTTTCATATGACTACCTATGACCTGTGAGGCCAGAGGAAAACTGACTAAGAAATGGCAACAGGTGGGTGATGGGTCCTCATGGAGCCACCCCCACTGAAAAAACATCTCATGGTCATAAATCAACCATTTGCTCCTGCTGCTGGTGACATTAGCAGTCATCACTTCCCCACCAGGAAGCCTCTCAGAGAGTCTTCTTCACTTGCATCTCCAAACACAAATCATCAAGCTTCTGTCTGAATGAGCTGTGAGGGAGAGGGTCCAAGCTCTGACATCCAGCATAAAAGTGATGAAAGAGAATCCAAAATGGGGCAATTAAAGTCTTCAAAGGAGAGGGTTAAATATTATAATTAGACAAGAGAAAAGCATTTTTTATCTAAGAACTAAAACATACCTAAAGATTAGCACTCTTCTCTCTGGTCAACTATTTGGTGAAATATTTTCATCTTTACCCTTCTCTGCAATTTCTAAATTGTCTACAATGAATATTTATTATAATTAGGTGGCTGGGTTTTTTTTAATCACTTATAAAAAAAGACTTCAAATGTCTCTTACAAATCTAATGATAATTATTCTCCCTCATTTGATGTCTTATATCCTTTGCTGGTAATGAAACATTGTTCATGATTTTATTTTTCATTGGGATGCTAGAATATTTTTCCAGCTCATAAATTCATTCAAATGTGCCAATGCAAATTCCCCCAAGAAGAGGCTTACAAAGCAGAGCTCCACATATTAGAAAATATTATTCTTTTCCCTCAGACGAGTTCCCTAAGAGGAAATGACTGAAAGCACTTCCATACAGTAATGGCACTTGGAGGCTGGCACACTGAGGTAGCCTCCATTACAGTCGCTTCAGTCCATGCAGCTAAGAGGACAGCCATCAGCATAAAGTGTGACATGTAAATCAACTGAGCAAGTGTAGGCCCAGGAGACACTGTACTTATTCTGTTGTAGTATATTCGACACCTTGTTATGGGTTTGTTTATACAGCCACAGGTATTTATTCCTTGTGTAGGGCAATATCTTATCCTATCTTTAAGAAGGCAGGTTCCTTATCTCAACCACAAAGGAGGCTTGTTTTCAGTTCATTATAAAAGACATTCCTTGGTCAGAAAAAGAAAAGCCAGGTCCTTTGGAACTCTGCTCCCTTCAGTGACAATGTATTGAAATTTCTGCGTCTGTGGAAAAGCTGCTGCTCTGGGCTGGAAAGGTGGACAGAGAGGGTGAAGCTAGCTCCGTTTCTCCTTACTAGTCACACAGTAGAATCTCATCTTATTATGCTGCCTCCATCCTGTCTGTTTTTGTTTGCAGACAGACACACAGAAACAGCCCTAAGCTTGTATTCATTATCAATAACCAGTTTTGAAAGCCCCATATCACAATGGTGTTCCTGATCGGGGCAACTCTCAAAGAATCAACAAGCAGTCCTGCAGGTAGGTTCCCCTGTCTATCCTTCCTCCATTGATCATACCCTGATAGACAGGGTTCTGCTTAAAATACAAGTTATGGGGGGCTGGCAAGATGACTTGGAGGTTGGGAGCACTGAGTGCTCTTCCAGAGGACTGGGGTTCAACTCCCAGCACCCACATGGCCGCTCACAACTGTCTGTAGTTCTAGTTCCAGGCAAACACCAAGGCAAATAAATAAATAAATAAAATTTTTTAAAAAATACAAATTATGGGTGCAGACCCTGGAGACAGAACACTGGGCCTAAGGTCATTCATACTTCCTGACTCACCATAGAGTAGCCTGGACTCCTCTGAGTCTCAGATACACATTTACAAAATGGAAACAGAGAAAGCAAGCAAAGCACCCTCATCTCAAATGACTGTCCCTGGGAATTTACTTTTAAGCACATAGGGTGATTAACATATAAGCAATATGGACACACATGTATAGCCATTATTATATGTTTTTAAAGATATGCTTTTATGAGATGCGTTTATATACTTTACAAAGAATACTTCATCCAAATATGATAAAATTTTGCAAAATTCAGTTTCTAAAGTCTTGTCCAATCATAAATAACTCTTGGGTAACTCTTTAAACACAAATTTTAATATCTCTTCAAAAAACAGAACTAGTTGGTTTTTCCTCCCAAGGAGCTGGGACCATTGTTTTGTTGTCTGAGCACAGCGGTGATGATGGGCTCATACATGTTAGAAGAGCAGGAAGGTGAGGGCCTCAGACTCCATGAGGCATGGGTCATCTACAAAAGGATCCAGGGAAGGCAGATTCGGGGCTTCCATCTTTTCAGACAGCAAACTTATCCAAAATGTCTCCTTGAGTTATAAGTTTTTATTGAATGGATATAGGATTCTTGCTATAAATTGTATTAGCAGAAATACATGCTTATCATGCTTTGTCTTGAGACCCCTTTGAGGTCTGTCTCTGTGCATGGGAAACTATGGACCAGACTTCTCTAAGAGTAGTGTACACCCAGGTACCTGGAAAGGCTATGTAAACTACAGATTCCTGGGCCTTGCTGCTAAGGATATGTTCAGGACACATTGTATTGATCCCTGGGCATGATTCAAGAGATGGGAAACAACTAGAAAGCACTGGTTTAGGGTCACTACAGTCCTAGAGTACACCCAGAGCATAATTCAGCCTGATCTATTTTTCACATCTGACAAACCAAAGGGAATAAGCCTTGCTGAACTCAGCTGCAACTGCATTAATCCAGACAGGCACCCATGTAACCACCAGAGACAGCAAATGTGGGTGGTTCAGCAAAGTAACAATTAATACATTTCTTGACACATAATTGCCTTGTCCAATAAGAGCCCAAATACCACGCGTTTAATTGTTAACATGAATGTTCTAGTAGTTAACATATCAACACTTAGAAGTTGAAAAACAGCAATATCCTCATACATAAACAAACATTACAACTTCTTTTTTATTTCCTTTTCAACTAGGAAAAGACCAAGAACAAAGACTATATTTCTTAATAACAGACAAAGGGTAAACATGAAATGAATTCTTTATTTATTATTAAAGATTTTTTAATTATCAAGGCTGGGTAAGGCACTCCTCTGCAGGGAATGGGCTCCAAGGTGCCAGACCCATTGACAGGAACACAGTCTGATTCCACCCCTTTCTTCAAGGCTCTACATACTGCCCATGCTAATTGACAGGTTTCCACGCTTGAAGTGTCTAACTCTTTGTTCTATGGTTCCCTAGAGACTGTTCTTGATTCAGTGTAATCTCCAGAGCTCCAGGCCATTATCTCTGTGGGACTCCTCCTCATACTCCCTATCTCCTTGCTCATAGAGACTCTTCTCCCCCACTCTCCAGCTATAAGGGGAGCTCAGCCCAGTGCTCATCCATGGATCTCTGCCTCCACCTCCATTCATTGTTGGGTGTAGGTTCTGTGATAACACTTAGGATGGTTATTCATTTGATTATAGGAGAAGTCCTGTTTAGGCATCCCTTCCATTATTGGTTGGGGACCTATCCAGGACATTCTGTGGGTTCTTGGAGGTTTCCCTAGCATCCAGTCTCTTTCCAACCGCACATTGGCTTTCTCTATCAAGATAGCCATCTCTTTTTTTTTTTCTCCCATTTTGTTGCTCCTCTCACTCAACCATCTCCTTCTCTCATGATTTGTTCCCACCTCTTCTTGGTCGCTACCTGTTGTGATACCAATTTGCTAATGAAATCTTCTCTATTTTCTCTTCCTAGGAGAGTCCCTGGATGTCTCACTTAAGTTCCTTCTGATCCCAAGCTATTCAGGAGTTATGTTTTGCAGCTTCGGTATTCTTTGCTTTTTTTCCACTTCTGTGTGAGTACATCCTATGCCTTTATTTCCAGGCTTGTGATAGCTCACTCAGGAGGATATTGTCCAAATCTATCCATTTTCCTTCAAATTTTAGAATGTCATTCTTTTTCAGTGCTGAATAGTACTCCATTGCATTGATCTTGAAATGACATAAAAAACTAAATATGACGTGATCTCCTGGATAATAAGGCTCAAGACTTGGAAAAAGATGATGAGGAGAAACCAGTGAACTCAAACTGAGCAGGGAAGTTGAGTGAATTGTAGAATGTCCATGTTGTCCATTGGCTTTACCTAATGAGCCATGGTGGCAGGTCATCTCATGGTGGAGACTATAGGACAGGCATATAGGAATTATCTGTGTATTACCTTTGTGTGGTGGAAATGCTCTCTGTATGATGTAAATAAAGTAACTGGTTTTGCCTATGCACAGCACTGTAGAAGTGGGTGAAGAATCAGAGGACAGACAGGTAGAAGGAGGGTTGAGTTAGTCAGTCTCCATCCGACCCCCAAAGAAGACAGACATGTAAGGAATACAGGTGAGCCATGGGCTGGGCCACGTGGCGGGTAGATTAGTAGATTACAAGAAATGGGTTGATTTAAGATGAAAGAGCTAGCTAGTAATGTGCTTGAGACATGGGCCAAACAGTATGAAGTTAATATAAGTGATTTATTTCTTTGGGGGATAAAAGCCGCCATGGACCAGGTACAAAAGTCTGGGCCCAAGTGGCCCAGGAAACCTTCTACAACACCTTTGTAAGTTTGCTATTTATCTAAAGCTAGCACAAAATCAAAATCCTATTTCTAAAGCACAGCTGGCCTTTGTGACACAAGGTAAGTACCCAGACAGTGCAGCTCAGATAACCACAGTTGGGCCACTCCACCTTGACTCCATGCTGGCTCAGTAGCCATGGGCTCTGTACCTGGAAAAGGTTCCTCAGTTCCCTCATCTGCCAGGGGAAGGAATAGTAGTAATTTCTTTGTAAGATTGTTGAAAAGGAACAAAACATATTAAGATTTGAAACTTATATGGTCCCTAGCCAAGACCTATGACAGCTAGAAAGCCACTTCAAATGCTTCCTGGGCAAACCAGAAATGAGAGTAGCATAAAGTCACAAATGGTCAATGGTGATTGTCTCAGTCACAGTTCTATCTCTATGAAGAGACACTACAACCAAGGCAACTCTTAGGAAAGAAAACATTTAGGGTCTTGCTTACAGCTTCAGAGGTTTAGTCTGTTACCATCATGGTGGCACAGTCTGAGACATGGACTGAGAGACTAACACTGGGCCTGGTGTGGACTTTTAAAACCTCAAAGACCACCCCCAGTGACCCATCTTCTTCAACAAGGTCACATCTCAGAATCCTTCTAATCTTTTCAAATAGTGCTACTGCTTGGTGATTAAGCATTCAACAATATAGGCTTATCAGAGACATTCTCATTAAAACTACTGCAGTGATAAGAAAATGAAGCAGGGAAGCACTCTGCAGCCCCTGTCCATGAAGAACTTTAAATACAATATTCATGGGCTAAGTAAGCACCAGGCATGCCTTCACTGTTACTGTCATGGTCATTAGTAAAACTGATGGCCTCAAAGTTACAAGGATTTCATATTGCCCATCATCTGCTCCTCCAACAGTTTGATAGACATATCTGAGATTGAGATGAGCCCACAATTATAATCTGCTTCTTTTTCTTCTCTTGGGAAGTTGAAGCCTCCCTGCTTCAAGGCTCTGGGTTTCGCAGACTATAACATAACAGGAAAGACAAGAGTGACCATTGATTTATGAAGTATCCAGGGAAGGCTGCCCTCTAGGCCCTACAGCCCTCCATTCTTTGCCTATGTTCTTTTGCAAGTAGGTTTTATTCATTCTCTGGTTTTTTTTCCTAGTGATGAAATAAACCTGCCAAGAACTCTAAGAGGTAGATTTCCAATGATCTAGGCCAGAAGGAAGGGTGGTTCCCTCCTATGAATTGAGAACTCAGACCCAGAGCCTCATCTTAAAGCCCTAGCAAGGATCATGACTATCACAGATTAATTTTAGTGATCAGAGGACTAGGACTCATGCCTGGCATGATTCAATCCACCTGTCCATGCCAGGTGCCAGAGGCGCCATTCAGATTAAATTCACTAAGAATGGAAAGTGTTTCCACTTTTAAAAATGTATGTGAATATGGCCCCCACACAAAGGGAATGGATGCTATGACTTAAAACTAGCATATGTTCACTGTAATCATGTGGGTTTCTTAATTGATGATTACAGTTGGCTGCGCAGATGTAGAAGATGCAGAAAGAGAGAAGTCAAGCATACTGCTTACCTTCCTCTCCAACTCGGCTAAACTCAGCTGTTTGGAGAGTCAGCCATATACATGGATGGACCTCTCTCTGTGCCTTCTGGTCAATATACAAGTTTGACTCCATCAACATGTAGCTTTTAAGTGTTTACTTTATGCCAGGCACTGCACAAGATTCCCTATTATAAATTAATTGTCCTTTATAAAAACAAGCAATACAAGCCACGACTAATTCTAACAATGTTTTCCTTATTTGTCATGTGTGGGTGTATAAGGGCATACATCCAAAGGACATAACTGGTCAGGGGAAAGCCTCTGGGTATTGGTTTTCTCCTTCTTCCATGGGTTCCAAGCACTGGACATAGGTCACCAGGCTTGGATGGGACAGGTTCTTCTATCAGCTGAGCTATCTTGCTTGTCCAAATTCCGACATTAAAAAAAAAAAAAAGCTATATTGTCTTCACAAAGCACTGAAAATAAGTGACATATGAGGGCAAAGCCCTAAAGAAGACATGTGTAAGCTATCCACTAACATCCGGCAGAAAGGCCAGAAGATAGAGAGAAAGGACTTCAAAGCACCATATTTTGGGCAAAACACAGCTAAGGCCTGTCAGGCACAGGTGCCTCATTCTTCAGCACTGAATTCTTTTCTTGCTGATAGACTCAGGAAAGGGGCAATTAGAGTTTGGTGTGTCCTCACGCCCCACCCCCAGGGCTCCAGGGGATTGTTTTAGTTCAGTGGTGACACTGAGAGCCCTGGTCAAACTACATTAATAGAAAAACATAGCCAAAGGCCAGGCATCTGGGAAAGGGATTGGTAGAGAAGATGAAGGAGTTGATAGGGATTGGGGGGAGGGAGATAAGAGGGTGAAGAGAAAGTGTAATCAGAATGTGTCAGTCACTTCACTGAATAGCCCTTGAAATTATTCCAAGTCAGTTTCGGTAGCAAATTACAAAGCCTTCAGCTTCAGTCGCTTTCATGGTGTTGGATCAGCCCAAGTAAGATAGCTTATGCTGTTGGAATAAACTGTACCCACATAGACAAGGTTTATCATTGCCTGCTGGATAGTGTGGGCTGATATCTACTCAGACTCATAAAAAGGGCATCTCCATACCTGAGGGAAAGACAGCTCTGGAGGGTTTCTCTTACTAATTTGGTTCTTACTCAGAAGGGACAGCCATCACTTCGTCAACAGCCTGGCAGGAAGAATAAAGCCATATGCCCTCAAGATGAATCTGTAGGATGTACTTGACACATGAGACTAAGCACTGTGATTATCATGCTAGTCGGTTTCCGAGTAACGTTCAACATTTGATAAATCGTGTGTCTTTACAAGTGGGGCATTCATTGGAAAAGAATAGATTCATCTCATATTAGCCCATAGGCAGAATCTAGAAAAAGAATATTTATTCTTGTATCATATTTAAGCTTAAAATTCCCTTCTTGGGGGAAGGCCTCATTTAAACAATATTAATGAACTTCCACCCCCTTTTTCTGATAACAATTATGCCCTAAATGTAAACTCTCAGATTATCAGTCTCACTAACATAGGATATATTCAATTATAACCAGAACTGATCAGTCACAACTGTGAGAAACACACTCTGGGTTGTTCCTCTGAATTCCTTATTTTAAATTGTAATCCTGGCAACTGAATTCAGGAGCAGGCAAGCACTCTATGATGGCGCCACACCACAGACACCTAGGAGCAGTTAGTTGGCTGTTTCAGTAGCTGAGGGATTTTTTTGGACCTTTAATCTGAGGCCTGCTCCTTTGCAGCCTTCCTTTGCACTTTCTTTGCCAGACTTCCGGTCCTTCTGAGGCTAGCTTGGCACCTGCTAACTCACACATGCTAGCCAGAGAATGTTAGTCTCCCATCAGTCTCCTGAAAAGCATCCTTCCCAGGGCTCCAGGGAGTCATCTCCTTCCATCACTTCCATCTGAATTATGGTAAATTCCTGCCTGAGACCATCTCTGAAACTGCAGGCACATACTCTCACCACATAGGTCCTAAGTCAGGTCACTCTCCCAGAAGAAGGGAGAAGAAATTGATTACTGGAGAAAACTCAATGTGTTCTTACAGGGAGGGTTATTAAGGACTGGTTCCTGTCAGGACAATCAATGTGTGTCCAAACATTCACTGTCTGAGGATCCTGACTTTGTCATGATATTAAACCATTATAACATTCTAAAAACATTTATCTTTATGGCCCCAAATTCTCCCACATGTCAAAGAAGTCAATATCTCCTCTCAGAATAAAAATATAAGAAATGATTATGGAAGCTTATTGTTCTTAAATATCAGGGGTATGTAACTTCATCAAGATAATAACTATGCAGTGAATTTTTAATCAACCCCTTTAAATCTGTCAAATCCAATGATATCCCCAAACTGGGAAATTATTAGCTAAGACACCAGCACGTGACATAGTCATATCTGTAAAGGCTCAGATTCTTTGCCTTCCAATAGCATTCAGGGATCAGAGTCCAGCCCTATCTGACACAGAAAACATGCATCTGAATGTGCTCTGGAGCCCTGTACATGAAGTTACTCAACACAAGGTCATTAGGCTCCAATTTATATTTCTGTTCTTATGTTCTTGCCTTTGAAACTAATTCTACCTAATCCATCTCACGTTCAAAAGATAAATACTTTGTGGTTTTCGATGTAGCCAGCAGAGAAGGCAATTTCAGTTAATCTCACTAAATATCACCGTGAGTGTACAATGATTTATCTCCTTCATGCCAAAGGGAGGATTTTTTTGTATTCTCTAAGCTGTTATTTGATATTGTGGCTAGCCCCCATTGACAAGTAATGTTTATAAGAAATGAAAACAGCAAATACCAGAGCTGATGGCTATTTTCAGTGCAATCTCAGTATTGCCCAGCCCGCTTGGAAACCAGGTTTCCTCTGAATCATATTGAAAAGATGGCATTTAGAGATCTTAAATTAGTGTCTGTTGTCTATTTAATGCCCAAGGCTGGACAAACATAAGCACCCTTGATTTGTACATGTATTTTAGATGAGTGGAGGGTAAAACACGAATCATGGTAAGCCTGAATGCCCAGAATGTATTTGAACTCAGTCACGAACACATTTAAGGATATTGGTAAAGTAAATAGCATCAATTTTTTCCTATTTAAAACATGCCCAAGACATCAACCCTCATAACATCTGACTCCGTGCAACAGGGAAAATAAAAGGCACACTGTTGAAGATAGTGTTTCCTCTCTGCTGAGACAAGGAACAAATTGAACAGAATACAGAGGTCAGAGAGCGTTTCCGGGTTTTTAAATTTCCTCCAAGCACCGTGCAGATGGTGAGCCCTGGCTAATTACTATCTGTCTCCTAGACCCCAGCGCTTGTCACTGCTGTGATTCCACACCAGGGGTTCCGATTCCAAGCTCATCAGCCAGGGCAGACATAGGGACCTGTGCATAAGTAATTCGGGCCACTGAGTCGTGCAGGTACATTCATGAAATGAATTTGTGTGAGCATCAGGAGGAAATATGAGCACACAGATGGATAATTTATGAGTGGGAGTTCAGCAGCTGTTTTCAGAGCCCTCTAAGGCAGATGCCCATTAGGGGATAAAGTCCACTGACTGAGTTCTTATACTATGCTGATCTCTCATTTGAAGGACTGAGTCATTCTAACCTTCTGAGCATAACTGTGGCCAAATTGAGGAATGAAAATCTTCAATAATAATCTGTAGAGGAACTATCGGTGTTTCTCTAGCATACCCCCATTCTCAAGGAAAAAAGTACCCAACTCCATTCCACTATCTCAGGGAAACTATTTCCCTTCCGTGGCCAAGTTATTGCATGGACTGCCAGGCCAACAAAAACTCACCTTATCTCTAGCTATAGAGGTATCATGTTCAAAGTGAGCTCTCAGTCCATGACTTCTGACACATATGGAAAGAGTGGGGGTGAAGTCTAGTGAACCTTATTTGATTCGGGCCCATCCCTGTCTTCCCTGAAAGATACACCGTCAAGAAACAAGTGCCAAAACCAATGTTTCCTTTGGTAAATGGAACAATTGCTAGGTCTGGTGTTGCATTACTGAAGTCCCAATTATTCAGCAGGCTGAGGCAGGAAAATTGAACACTCAATGATAGACTGAGCTACAGAATGCACTGAGCTACAGAGTGAGTTCAAGGCCAGCTTATGCAACTAAGACAGTCTCAAAAAACATTTGAGTTACATTGAGGATAAAGCTCAATGCCACAGAGTGTGAGTCCCTAAATTTAAACTCCAGTACTACCAAAAAATATACACTTACTGGCTGAATATAGGTAATAGACACAAGTTATAAAAGAAGATGTGAAGCTAGGTTTTTTTTTCCTTGTTCTAACTCTTATGTTGTTTTTGTGGCAGATAAATACTATTTGATAGAGAAGGGGTAAAATCCAATGTGAAGCCTCATGTTTCAGAATGGTTGATCTAACTCTACAAGTTTGTAGATTGGGTCTGGTGAATTTCAGCATGTGATTTTTTTTTAATAATAAAATTTACAAGTATTTTTGAAAAGAGCTCATTTATCAAATTTTTGTTTCTTGGACTTGTTGGTAAGATTTAGGATCAATTACACAGAGTGAGAAGGTCTTTACAGCCTTTTGCAAGCCACTTACTACCAGAAGCCCATGCACTCCACAACCATTTTTCACCTTACCGCAGAAGTTCACTGCCTCCCTCATCAGAACCAATGCTCACCTTCAGACTTACAACAGGAATTCCCAATCATCATCAAGAAATTCCCTTACATATTTCACCTGTTTTCCCTAAATGCTGCCTTCTTCTGGCTCCAGGTAAAGCTCAAGGATGAATACAGTTGAGCCATGCTGGTCCACAGGGCTGGCTGAGGTGGGTGCTCTTCCTCATGGTACTCTCCGACCATTCCACTCTTTTTTCCTAAGGCTCAGGTCATTAGAGATGCACCTGTGTAGTTGTCCTCATCTCACAGGGAAGAGCCACACCTCGTCATTCAGCAAGGGCTGTGACCCTAGTTTTCATCTTTATCCTCTCATCAATTTCCTTGGTTAATTCAACAACCATGTAGGCGTTCTGTCTACACTACTTCCCTTTCTGTTCCATGCTCTAAATTTCCACACACCACAGCACTTTCCTGTTGTAAAAGGTTCTGACCCAGACTTTCCAGGCCTGGACCAAATGTTTAATCCCACTTTCAGCCCCTCTTAGCCTCAAATAATCACACACAGATTTATAATTTTGTGCGGATCTACCTAGGGCCCAGGCATATAATTTGCTAGCTCCTTCATCTGAACTGAGCCCATCTTGTTCAGCTGTGGCTCGGTACCTTTTCTCAGAGCAGCATTTCCTCTGCATCTCCTGGCAGCTCCTGGCATCTCCAGTGACTCTGGCATCTGTGTCTGGGGTCTGCCTGATGGGTGTCTGTGTCAGCTCTGAGATGGTCTTGAGTTTTCTTAGCCTGGTAGACCTACCCACACTTCCTGTTTGCCTTTGGCCAATCGGCTTTTATTAAACCCATAGGTGGGACAAATATTTACATTACCAGCATAATCCCACTACACTTTCCTGTAGCCAGCCTCAGCAAGGCACTCTTAGCTTTGCAATATAAAATGAAGCAAGTACTTCCCATCCTAGGCCCCATCTTCTGACCACCACCGGAGACAGTTTTCTTGCTGGTGTCTCCAGAGAACCACTGTGCACCAGTTTACTGAGTCTTCCCATGCATGTGTGGATGCGTGCGTGCGTGCGTGCGTGCGTGCGTGCGTGTGTGTGTGTGTGTGTGTGTGTGTGTGCTGCTTCCTGGTTGCCTACCCCTTTGTCACTCATCCCATTAACCACTCCATGGCTGCACTCTGCCTCCTTTGTACCTTCCCAGCAAAGTCACACTGTGTCTGTAATGCATGGCCCTGGAAAACAACACAGTGCCATATTTTTCTCTTACCCTCTTCATATTGTTCTTTGCATTCTGGCTGCTTGGCCCCCAGCTTCTGAAAGTAACTTGTGTCTCCCCAGACTCACCCCAGATCAAACTGCTTGTATTTCCCCTCTCTGTATCTAGAGCAGTCCTCACTCACCTACGATACCTGCTTTACCTGGTCCAACACCTTTGCCCTTTGGGTCTCTGCTTTGACATCCTTCCCCATCTTTCTTTTTCTATTAAATTGTATTGAGTTTAAATTCACAAAAAACAATTCAACGGCACATGGTTCCTTCATGATGTTGTACAACCCAGTTCTTAAACACCATGATTCTAACTGCATGCACCAGGCCCAATAGACAGTCAGTTCTATGCTGGCTGTCACTCCTACACTGACACTCTTGCCAAGATCAGTCGACAAGTACTTGTCTCTAAGAGCTTTATTGTGTTCCACTGTCTATGTGTCCACCTTTATATTAGTAACAGAATGTTTTAAGTACTATAGTTTGGTAATACATTTTAAAGTCCAGTATAGTGACATACACACCACTGCTTTCTTATCCATAGTTTCCTGTGCTTCTGTGTAAATTTTAAGATTGACTCTGATGGAGATAACATTGAGTCTATAGCAGATCATCTGGGGTGGTATAGGCATTCTAACAATACCAATGACTTCCACGTGTACACCAGCAGTATTTCTACTCATCTGTGTGTCTTTAATTTTATTTCTTGTGTTGTGTACTTTACAGTGCACAAGTCTTCCATCTCATCAAGGCCAAGACTATTAGTGGTTACTATTGCAAATAGGTTTACTTCCTTTCTTGTCTTCTAGAGTATTCATAGTAGATACATAGAAATGTAACCATTTCTGTAGGCTGGCTTTGTTGATGAATTCATTACTTTTCAAGTAATTGTGTGGAGTCTTCTCTTGTGGGGCTCTCCATACATAAGACTCACAGCCAGACTCAAGATTGCCTCTTCCATTATGATCTGCAAGTCCTTTACCACTTGTCTATTTCTTTAAAAAAAAATGTGGAAATGTTTATTTTTATATAATAAAATTGCTTATACAAAACAAAATATTAAATAATAAGACAATTTATCCTCAAAGACACTAGCTACTTAAGGAGAGAAAGAAATAACTACAAAAAATTTAAACTTTAAATTATAAATTAAAATAGAAGCAAAGGAAGTAAAACCAATTCAATTTCTGTGAATGGGTCAGGGCAAACTGAACAGAACATGTCTAGATAAAATGACTTTGAAGGCTGTAAGCAGCACACAGCAGTTACAAAAGATTTCACACTGAGAACAACACAGAAATCTAAAACTAAGAACCATACATTCAGAAATCATAAGTGTTTAGGAGATACTCATGCATTTAGTAAGTATTTAGGACTCATAAATATTTAGGAAAGAATATAGATGACAGAATTCCAGAAAGTTACACTGTGCTTCAGCAGTGAAGTGACTTTTATGCTAGATAAAATTTGAATGTTATACTGAGGAACTCACTTGTTTCTTGACATGTCAGAAAATAGCATATTTTTCAAATGTACTTATATACAACTTGTCAATCTAGAGGTCCCAGAGAGCAAAATCCTGCTCAGGTCGAGGGTCTACTAGATTCACTTGCAGAACCCTGGATACTGCACATACTTTAGGCAGAAAATACCAGTTCACTAAATTCTGCCTTAAGGGTTTCGGAAACTATGTCTAAAGATGTTAAAGCAACACAGGGTGCTGAGACAAATGACACATTCAATTCATATTCTAAAAATGTCAAAATAATCAATGTAGATGAGCAAAGCACAGCAGTCTGCAAAAAAAATGTACAAATAACAATGATAACAATTAAAAAATAATAGTTATAAGTGAAGATGCTGGTTTTTATTCTACCTTCTGTCTATATACTTTACATGTTGTAATCTTTAGAAGCAATCTGTGAAATGGGTGGAAGTATTTTGTGTTAATTTTAAAAAATAAATTCATGTACTTTTATCTCCCAGCCACTTATCTATTTCTACATCTCAGGTTTCCACTAACTAGCTGAATAAAACTATCAAGAGTGGACACCTTCACCTCCGTGTTGCTAGTACAGGAAAGGTTTTCAGTTTTTCAACAGAGTGTAACATTTGTTAGACTATTTCTATAGTGTCTCATAACTCATAATTTTCACCTTACAATACAGAAGAGAAGTGATGAGGGTCAGGAGGTTGATGACAAGTTCAAGCTGCTACCATTCAAACATGATCTCCACTAAATAGCTCTAATTTTCTTTCCAGTAGTGTTTCTCTGTCTGAAATTGGACAAGAGTAATGACTATGCCTAATTAAATCAGTCAGGAAAAAAATGGAAAAGTAGAAACTAACAGATATTCCAATGTCAGGGATTCATTATGAGGGCTTTCTTGTGGGGAAACTTATGACACTCAGGGTCTATAGGCTTTGTTGACATGCGGCCCTGGCATCCAAAAGTCTAAATTACAAGCACAAAAGAGTTGGTAATGTTGTTGCTTTAAATTAAAGGAGTTTTGTTGTTATTTTGATAGGTGGATGTACAAAGGTGAATTTTAAGGAAAACAAGATGAATTCAACAGAAAAGTGAATAATCAAAAGAAAGAAGTTGAGGTAAAGGTAGAAAACAGATGATCTATAGCCAGAGGTTTCTGGCCCTGCCTAGCCCCGAGGTCCAGACCAGCAGTCCCAAAGCCCCAAAGAAACACACAGAGGCTTATATTATTTACACATGGTTTGGATTATGACTTAGGCTCATTATCAGTTAGCTTTTCCAACCTAACAACCCATTTCTATTAATTTATCTCTTGCCTCGAGGCTAGTGGCTTTTCTTATGTTCCATTACATCTTGTTCTCTTGAGCAGCAGCTTGCAGTGTCTCTGATTCCACCACCCTCCTTCCCCTTTATCTATGTTTGGATTTCCTGCCTGCCTATATACTGCTTCACCATAGGCCAAAATAGTTCCTTATTATCCAGTGGTAATTCATAGCATCCAGTCTCTGCTTCTAAAAGAACTTAGTGAGCCTTTCTATTAAAAACTGAAGAAGGTACAGCCCACTTAGACTATCAGCAGCAGTCATTATTTCAGTCTCATGGCCCCTGGCAAACATGCAGTGTTTTTATTAGAGGAGTTCATCATCGGTGCTTATTCAATAATTAGATAACCCCTGTGGCCGTCTAGTATAATCATTCCTAAAAATGAACCCTTATTGTGTCTCCACATATGTCAATAGCTTTCATAAACCATAAATCAGTATAATATTGCTTTCATCAGAGTTTTAAGCCATTAGTGTTAATCAATATGAAAACTGAAAGATTGATGTCCTTGGGTTTCTTTCTTCTCTGTGTACAATAAAGACATTGCAGTGCTATTTGAATTGGATCATCATCTTCTGTGGTTTGTAATTAAGACAAATTGGCAGTTACTTGTAGGTAATTGTCATACTTACCACCACCACTACTTACTATTTATACAAACCTAACTTTTCATGCACCATATGGGCATTTGAGCACATGTGATTTAAGGGTTGATGATTCTTAGAGAATTCCATGTGAAATATATCTCAAGAAAAACTTATTTGAATAGCTCCAAAAGACCTTCTATGATGGTGGCTATATATATATATTTATTTAACATCAATACTGTTAATATTATAATGAATATGGTAACATATCTTTTGAGTCAAGTCATAAGAATATAGAGAAATACCCTGGACAGCTCTTTGTATCCAGGGTTATAATCTAGGCATAATAGTAAGGAAGACGGTATAATCTGCTATTGATACTAATATCCAGAAGATAATAATAACCCTTTATACTCTCTTGGGAGCAAATATAAGGGGTTTCCTAAGCATCTTTTCATTCCTTCTCCCTTCCTGATTGGACTATTCTCCACTCTACCTGTGTGCTGTGGAGAAAGATGATATCATTCTTGGCTTTCACAATGGATGTACGAGTTTAAAAGGAATTATCTTAGGAGCTTCCACATAACTCATATCTTGCCAATAGCATATAAGCTCCTGGGCTAGAGAAATGGTTCTGTAGTTAAGAGCAAGTACCGCTCTAGCGATGGATGCAAGTTGGATTCCTAGCACCTAGGTAGCTCACAACCTCCTGTAACTCAAGCTCCTAGTTACACCCTCTACTGACCTCCATAAGTACCTGCACTTATGTTTACCTGCACTTATATTTCAATAGACAGCAGGAAACTTCCACAGACACCTGGACAACAGCATGGAAAGAAACCCAGGATGGAAGATGAAAAGTGGGGCATGTGTGATGCCACTGTGAAGTAAGAGGACACAAGACAGGCCATGGCTGACTAATGTTCAGAAGCCCCCAGGAGGAGGAGGGGCAGGAGAGACAAGTGTGACGCCCTGAGAAGCTACTCAGAAGTCAGAAGCCAGGAGACATGAGGAGTAGGTACCTGAAGCCACCGTGAGAGGAGAGGACATGTCTCTGTTGTCCCACTGTTTTGAGACAGGGTTTTTAACCATTTCAATCAAAGTGACTCTAGCCATAATTTAAACCCATACAATTGTCACTTTATTAAGGAGCACATTGTCCTGCTGAGTCTCTCATGTACTCATTTCTGTCTTCCTCTGAGAAAACAGACCTCATTGAATCAGCACTGAGGATTAAACCCAATCAAACATCATCTCCTCCTTGAAGATTTTCTAAAGTCTTCAAAATTGTCTGCTTCCCTTTGTGTTTCCTTTTCTTATAGTACCTACATCAAGCGTAGACTAAGCTGGTCTGTATGCAGTGGTCAGCCACCTGCCTCTCAGCATCATGTGACTTCAAGTAGATTAACATCAGGTATTGTCACCTATGCTCCCTCAGGTTTTTGAGATATCCTTATGATATTCATTAATTTGGAGATTATCAATAAACTCTTAATGAATAAATCAATAAATGAAGAAACACATAAGCAAGCCACTACTTTTGGATAGCCAACCTGTGGATAAATATTATACATTTAATAAAACCTGAGCATTGGGAAGAGAGTGCCCAGTCAAATCCTAGGCAGACAGCGCAGGAAATTCTTAAACCTTGAATACAAGGATAAACAGCTGAGTCAGTCACACACACCTTTAATCCCAGCACAAGGAGGGCTGGGAGTGGTTACCAACACCCTTGATCCCACAACTCCAGAGACAGAACTTCTGTGAGTTCAAGGCTACACTGAACTCACAGAAGTTAACTTAATCCTAACCTGGATGGAATAGGGTATATAAGGGCTGTAGAAACCCAGAGAAACAGAAGCTACTGGGAGAAGCTACCAGGAGCAAGACTGAGGAAGTTCCAAGACAGCTGGGTGAGAATTGACTGTGGTGCTTTCTCTCTCTGATATTTCAGCCTTCCCCCAATATTTGGCTCTGAGTCTCATTTGTGATACTAAAACAACCTCTACATTTTTCTTCTCTTGGACTTTCCTTTATTTATCCACCATACTGTCCTGATAATCCTTCCCTTCTGCCATTTAAAATATAAGGTCCAGGTTGAAAAGGTAGCAGCAGTTAAGAGAACCCTTTGAGCTTGGAAAGGTTTGGAGTTGAGTTTCCAGAACCCATATCAGGTGGCTCTACCTATCTATAATAATATACATAATTTTAAAATCATTTTGGACTATATTGGTCCTCTCCGGTCTTCTAAAACTGCTAACAGTACTTTACTGAAACTTTCTCAGGGCACCACAGAAGACAATCAGCTGACCTCACTTTTAATGTCCTCATTAATCTCCTGTCATACTATGGTTCTATGACCACTGCAAAAATTTAGGTTTTAATATGTATTTTTAGCAAGAAATGTAAATTAGTGTGATGTAGACCTCCAAACATATGCAAATGAAGAAGGCTTTAGGAGCCTGGTTTTGGTTGTAAATTCTCAAAGACAAATGACAAGTCTGATTACTCTTGCTGAAAACAAATTAGAAGAAAATTTTGCTAGGAATAACTATGGATGTGTGTGTGTGTGTGTGTGTGTGTGTGTGTGTGTAAAACTGACATTTGAGGACATTAAGTGCCTTAATGTTTATGAAGTATTAGAGCAAGGACAATGTTTCTGAATGCTGATGACTGAAATTGCATGCATTTACCCAAAATTGAGATCATAAAATTAATTTATTAAGCAGAATATGGAATGGCAGTTTTCTATCATGAACTGATCTTGTTCCAAAAGTGCATCTTGGGGAAAGTCTCATATAACATGGTTCAAACAACAGTTCTGAGTGTGCCTGAACTGCAAGAGTTCCCATCTAGTTCATAGAGCATTTATTGGTAATAAGCCATACATATAGTGATCCAACCACTGTGTTTCTATTTAATATTCACAGTACGTAACAGAAGATGGGGCCTGGGTTGGGGAAATAGCTCCATTGCTAAAGAGCTTGCTTTGCAGGCATGAAAATCTGTCTTGTTTCTAGAACCAACATTTGAAAGCTGGGCATCATGGTATGAATTTCCACTCCCAGCTCTAGGAGGCAAGGACGAGGTGAGTCCCTGTATCTCACTGGCCAGTCAGCCTAGTATACTTGGAGAGTTTCAGGCAAGTGAGAAACTTTATCTCAATAATTAAGATGTATGTCACCTCTTGTCATTCTCTGGTGTCCACATGGAACACATGTATGAACACACATGAACTTACATACAAAGATGGCGGGACTTAGCAATATGGAACAACAAATGGAGAAAAGTTCAATAACTGAATCTTTGACTGGTCTGATGAACTTAATCCCTGCTTGTCTATTTCAAGATCCCAAGGCCCTAAGCATTGTATATACATGCTGTCCTTGTAACCACTGGCAGTCTGTAACTCTTGTTAAGGCCAGATACAAACTTTTGATTCACATTTTATTTACTTTACTTTTGTTACCATATTCAGACATTTTCATTGGAATATTCTCTTCAATCACAAGCTATAATTGAATTACTGTACTTTATGCAAATTCTTCATCCAAACTCTATCACCTTGGGTTTCTTCATTCATCCATTTTTCATCCCAATGAGTACCTATATGATTAGTGCAAAGTAAAGCAGATACAGCATCACTGCAGACCTCTAGAGGGTTGGGATTCAGAAGAGAAATAATGGGTAAACTCATTAGCAAGGCATTTATTGTCTAAAATGTCAGGACATGAATCAGTGTGTGATGGGGGAGGCTTTCCCATGTGAACCACTGGATGGTGGAAGAGGCTTTTTCATGTACAGACCTCCAGGATTAGATCCTGACAGATGTGCTTCTGCCTAAGATGAGATTTGGAGAGCAATGAGGATTAGCTGGATAAATGAGGTTATGGCTGGGTTTAGGAATACAGCTTATAGATGGAAGGAATAATGTGAGATGCCTAAACTACTAGGATGAATTTTATCAAGTATAAATAGTTAAGCATCAGATGGAAGTTACAGCCATGGAACCTGAGGATCTTGGAAGTGTTTGATTCTATTCATAAAGAGCCATCAGCAAAGCCATGGGATGTAGCTAGGAAGGAGGAAGATCATTCTATTTAGCTTCCTGGGAATGTTCTCTCTCTCTCTCTCTCTCTCTCTCTCTCTCTCTCTCTCTCTCTCTCTCTCTCTAAATCTATTATGAGTATGAATGTGCGTATTCATCAGTCCCTTTTAGTAGACTACACCATTAAACTAACCTCTGACTTTTTCCCTTATACTGGGAAGATGTGGAAAACATTTCTCCTAAGCCTCTACAGCCTCCACAGTCTCTGACAGCACCACCTCTCAACCTCTTCTGAGTGAAGCAGACAGAATGAACAGATTCTATGACAATGACAGAAACAAACTTTGTAAACAACCCCAGTTTTAGATAGCAGAGCTATAAAAGACATCTTTAATAAACCCATCTAAAATCTGTCTATAAATCATCTTTGATTTATAGATTTTAAATTCTGACCAGAGGTCAGAGAAAATCTGGCTCCTCAGCATTCTAAAACAGGAAAGCAAGCAGTGGCTGGATGTTAGTAAACAGCAAGTAGTAGCATTAACCGGTTGAGTCTTCCACCAAGTCAGATCTCTCGGCTCCAGCAGTCTCGGGGGTCTCCAGGCACAAGACTGTGTATGCTCCACATTCCTATAGATAAGCCAGCTGTCCTGGGTTTGCGAGAAATGCATAGACCATTAGACAACTCACCTTCCACAGAGCTTTGCACTGCCCTACCTGTAAGTATGTATAATCATCTTTCTGGCATCTGTAGTACTCTCTGGTCTATCTGTGCTCTGGAATTTCCTCTGCAGATTGGTCCAGATATCACCCAATCCAAGAAGAACACACCTCAAAACATCTGATGTGGATTCTGTTGCTCCTCTTTTACACAGCCTTTGGGGAAGCTGATGGTTAGTTAGCTTTGACAATGAGAATCTAGACTCACTTGGGAGACAAACTCCAGGCATGCCTAGGATGGGTTATTTAGCCTCTAGGCATGCCAGTGAGTAAGGTTAATTTACAAGGAAGGGAAGACTCAAATGCTTAATGTGGATAATGTCATTTCCTGGGATAAGATAGCAGAATATAAAGGGAAAAGCTGACTGGCTGAGCACCAGCATTTGTGATCATGGAGGGAAGCAGTGTGACCAGGTCTATAGAGCTCCTGACTTAATACCCACAGTGGCTGCACCCGGAGTTGTGAGCCTCAGTGAACCCTTCCTCAATTAATTTGCTTCAGTCTGGGAATTTTATCACACCAATGGAACAAGCAGTTCTAATTGAAATAAAACCTGTTATTCATAGGACAGTGATGTAGGATGTCTTCCTGTACACTGTGAATTACCATTAGATAATAAAGAAACTGTTTTGGCCTATGGCAAGCCAGCTTTTAGGCAGGTGGGAAACCCAAGGGTAGATAAAGGAGTCAGATAGAGATGCTGCAAGCTGCTGCAGAGAGAGCAGGGATGTAAAAGTACAGGTAAGCCATGATCCGTGTGGTAAAATATAGGTTAGTAGAAATGGGTTGAGATGTAAGAGCTAGCTAGCAATAAGCCTGAGCCATAGATTGAACAGTTTGTAATTAATATAAGCATCCGAGTGATTCTTTGGGGTTAAGTGGCTGTGGAACGACAGGTCTAGCCCTCAGCCAGATGGGCCAGAATCTTCTGACTACAGGACAGAGAAATACCAGACACCCCTGTGCAAATGATGAAAGGGCTGTCAGAATCTGTGAGATGGGACGAGAGGAAGAAAGGCATCTGAAACAGACTTAGCCACATATGTGTATGGAGAATCTCCTAGGTGTGCGGGTATTTATGAGAGTTCCAGCAGAGTTAATACCCTCCAAAAGGTTAAGAAAAGCCATGATTAGGATGCATCTTTAGATGTGGGAGGAAATGTACACAGACGATCTCCCTTCAGATGAGCTTGATGCTAATTGTTTATTCAGGTGTGAATCCCCTCCATCTGACACCATGAAAGCTGCTTTCTGATGTACCTGCAACTTTTGTGATTTTACTACCCCTGCAAAGTGGTGCTTGCTGCCTCCAGCAAAAGACACCAGCTATTTATTGCCTAATTGTACAGATGCTGCTGGAGGGAGCACAAGTATCACAGAATTATCTTTGGGTGGCACATGCTGCCAAGCACAGCTCCCAACCACGGTCTGAGAGAGCACTTTGCAAAACTGTAGTTAGTGATTTTGCGCACATTCCAGGTTTAATGAGACTAGGCTGAAATAGAAAGTTTGTGCATCCTTTTGTCAATATATAAACGGGAATGTTTATTTCCCGGCTAGTAGCTTGTTTCACAGCAGATACAATCCTAGTGTTTTATTACCAGTAACAAACCTCAACATCTCCTCCCACAATGTGCAAAAAAAGGAAAAAAAAATAGTCAGCAATTCTTCTCCAGGATGGAGATGTACCCCAAAGCAAATAGCATCTAGTTTGTCCTAAGTGTTTATCTTGCATTTCTTGGGGACATAAACAGATGCACACATGCTGTAACTACTTCTAGTCTTTGACTTGTACTGAGTTAACCCTAGAAATATCTAAAGTTTACATGTTTATAAGAAGCTGTCTGTCACATGTTAAGGGGTGAATAAAGAAGAAAAGATTAATCAGGGGCTTGGTTTTGTGAGAAATTCTAGCAAGCCTCTTTATCTTTCTACATGGCATTTTTTTTTAATCTTTAAAACTGAGTAATATTTAACTGAATGTAGTGGTTTACTCCTGTCATTCTAGCACTTGGAAGAAAAGAGTAAACAGATTGTTCTGTGTTAGAACTGCAAGCTTCAACTGTACTAGCAAGTTCCTGACTAGTGAAGGCGACACAAGGAAGTTGGGTACCAGATCTGCATCACTGGGTGTTCTGTGTGGACAGGAGAGTAATAAATAATAACAGTTTTGTTGTTGTTTTGTTTTGAATGAGTGAGTTTATTAAGTAAATAGCAAACAAAAAGTAAATAAATAAATAGCAAGCAGCAGATAGAAATAGCAGCCGAATGTCAAAGTGAAGTGTAGGATGTATAACACTGGAGTGACCTGCTTGGGAGAGACAGGGAAGATAACATTACCAAATCAGCGTTACAGCATTCAGTAGAAATTGACCAAGTTGGAACATCCAGCTTAGATCCTGGCCAGGACCTTTGGCTTCATGGCTGATACTCAAAGCTGAATATCAGGATTTCTATTCCCACTCTGGGCATTTTAATGGCATTGTGTAAATAATAGCATTGTTATAAATGACTTACCTTCTAGGTCTTCTCAAGGACATGTAGTTTTTAGTGTTAAGCTGTTTTTCTCTTCTTTTTTCCCCTTGCCATAGAGATAGGGATCCAGCTCATCCCAGACAAGGAGTTTTGGAGGACATTGATGAACAAATATTCTTGGATCTAAAATCTAAAATCAACTCTGCTTCTAGATCCGGTTTCTCAAAGAGCTCAAACGTCAAATCATGGATATATCAATATGTCCAAAGGAAATGAACTTAGACTTCAGGTCTGTGTGTACAACAGCAACAAACACAATAGCTAAGATGTGGAATCAACCAAGCAATCTATTGACAGATAGAAAAAAATGTGGTACATATACACCATAGAATACTATTGAGTCAGAAAATTAATGAAGTCTTGTGATTAGCAGCAGTCTAGATGGAAGTGGGGACATGGTATTCAGTGAAGTAAACCAGGCAGAGAAAGAGAAACACTGTATGTGCTTATTTAAGTTTAGAAAGTTGATGACATAAGAGAGAAGAATAGGGCTTACTAGAAGAGAAGGGTGGGGAAACAAGTGGAGACTGGCCAAGAAGAACAAAAACATAGGAGAGCAAAGCCCTGTTATCATAAAGCACAGTAGAATGAGCACAGTTCAAAAAACGTACACATTATACAGCATTAGAGCAGAGGAATTCAAAGTTTCTTTACATATAGAAATACTAAATGCCTGAAGAAAAGGAAGTACTAACAGCCCTGCTCTGATCATTATATTCCTGTGCAAGCACTGAAATATCATACATTAGCCTGTCCATAATACAGTCATTGTCAATTTTAAAAACACATGCTTTGGGGCTAGGGAGCTGGCTCAGTGGGTGAAGCTCTTGCACCTGAGTTTGCATGCCCAGAACAAACATAAGTCTGGGAATCTGAGAATGGTGTCATGCATTTATAATCCCTTGCTCCTACAGAGAGATGGGAATCCTCTGAAGCTTGCATGATGAATTAGCATGATGCACACAGTAGACGGCCAACAAAGAGACCCTGTCTCACATAAGGTGGAAGGATAACTCAAGGTTATCCTCAGAACTCCACTATTGTGGAATAGTCCTTTATATGATGTGAAGCTATGTCCCTGTGATTGGTTTAATAAAAGCCTAAAAATCCAACAGCTAGACAGGAGGTATAGCAGGGGCTTCTGGACAGGAAGAGCTCAGGAAGAAGAAAGGTAGAGTAGACAGTCAGATGCAGAATAACAAGATGGGCTTAGAGGAGATGAGGTAATGAGCATGTGGAAGAACGTAGATTAAAAATATGGGTTAACTTAACAAGCTAGTCAGAAAGAAGCCTAAGTTAAGGCTGAGCTTTCATAATTGGTAATAAGTCAATATTATGTTTATAGACATCCATTTTCTTTGAATCTATTTACAGGACAAGATGTTGTACTGGGTGAAGAGGAAAGGAATGAGACTTATCCACAGTGAGGAGGAGAAAGAAAAGGGGATCAATAGAGAGGTGTTTTCTTACTGATTAGTAGGGAGCCTTTTTCTTTCTTTGTGTTCTTCCTTTAGGGAACTCTCTGTCCCTGCAGGCTCAAATAAACTGTGTCCAATTGTTATAACCAAGCTTAATAAAGAGAGAGAAGATTCTCTTTTTATTATTTTTGGCCAAGGATACTCAGTTTAAACTAATTACCAGGAGGCCCAAGGTGCTCGTACAGCCAGTTTTATACGGAACGATAACACTTCTGCTTCCAATTGGGATGAAATTTAAAGTGTCTGGGTTTGAGGGAAAAGGGCTAGACACTTTGTTTCACCTAAATTTATAACAAAGACTAAGGATAACAGTGGTAGTGGCAACAGTGATGTCATCCAGTGTTTCCTGAGACCCTGTCCCCTTGAGGTTTCAGCAGGGTTTTTCACAATTACAATTTCACATTCCAATCAAGCCTAGGGAAGCTCTGGTCCCCTAAACATGACAAGAATGTGAGATTCTACTCCCAAATGTACACAAAGAAACTAGTGACACCAAGGTTCAGTGATGCCAATAGTGCCATCCACTGGGTTTACCTTTCTTCTCCTCTCTCAGGCACTCATTTTTTTTTTCATTCTGTGATAAATAATAGGATTATTTTGTGACTGTCATTCTATGTGAATGGCTAGATCTGAGGATAGTGTCTTTGTGTATCTTTAGCTATCTCAATGCTATCACAGACAAGGTTTTATCATAATTATTTTTCCCATAGTTCCCTGGGAGTGATTTGTCCCACACCTACTCTCACAATTCTCTGCTCAAAGTCTTGTTCTAGGCAGAGGGTTTTCCTGTTGTGTTTCCTTACATTTCCTTGTTGACATTTCCACAAAGACTAGAGAGGTCTTACCCACAACAAGGAAAGTTGAATGAGAGATGGCTCCAGTGCTACACAGACCAATTTCCTTGCATTGTGTTTCTGTTCACTAGCACTCAGTCTGCTCCTGGGACATCAATACTGACAGTTATACAGAGCAGATACCTTCAAGTAAGAAGAAAGCACAATTGCAGTGAGACCACAGGAGTTCTTCAGCATACATCTCTGAACCACTGAGGCCAAGATCAACAGGAACGAGAAGAGAAAAACTTTCTCTGACTCTCGGTTTCCAAGAGATTTCAGCCCACTGAGGCAAAAAGGCATGGGGTACAACTGCATGGGGGAGACCCCTCACCTCACAGAGAACTGGGAAACAAAGATTCTTCATGAACAAGAATCAAGCTATAACCTTCAAAAGGCCACCACCAGGGACCTACTTAAAGCAGTGAGGCCCCCTCTTAAAGGTTTCAAGCCACCCAAAGTACTACCAGGTGGGAAACAAGCATTCAGAGTGTGAGCCTATGGGAGACAGTTGATTTTCATATCACAATTTTCTCAATTCTTTCATACTTGTTAGTTATTTTTGGTCCCTGAAATCTCTATTTTATTCCCTTGCTGCTGTGGTCACTGCCAACAGGCCTATAACTTGGTTCTTTACCATTTTGTTCAGTTAAGTATTTACTAAGCTTTGTCATAGGGTCATGATTTAATACTTTTTAAAATTATTGTATGTGATGAGCATCTACCTGCATATGTGTATGTTCATCACATGGGTGCTTAGCACCTGTAGAGACTGGAAGAGGAAGCAGGATGCCCTGGAACTGCAGTTACAGATGGTTGTGTCCCACCACATGGGTGCTGGGAACTGAATCCAAATCCTCTACAAAAGCAGCCAGGGCTCTTAACTACTGAATCGTCTCTTCAGCCCAAGGTCAGAGTTTAAAATAAACAAGACAAATGTGTTTTCTGACCTCACATCATTCACACTGTCAGCCTAAGTAACAAGAAAAGAAAACAATTACAGTATGCCAACCAATGTTTACACCTCTAAAAGATCCCCAACTTGCATTTTTAGAATCCTTACAGAGTTATGAGTAGCATATAAAAATACTTTTGTATATGCTGTGCACAGTTGGATGAGTTCGGATATTTGCAAACATGTGGAGCGCCATTATCATCACCTGGTCAGTAGAAACACCCAGCGCCTCCTAATGGATCCTGCTCTCCTTTCATTTTTGTCTTACAGTTAATAACTGTTGACATGGTTCTCACCTTCTTGAATCCTGCCAATTACAATGCCGTGTTGGCAGCTGTAAGCATTGTGCTGTACAGTAGGCAGCCAGAACTTCTCAGCATGGCCTCATCTCCATCCATTACAACTTCTCTTATTCTGCAACCTTTGAAAGAGTGTTGCCCTCACCTGCAGTTTGACACTTTATTCGGGTTTGTCTCTGGATTTCTATCTCAAATAACTGGTGACTAATTCAGTAGGTATTGGGTTTCATCAGCTCTAACAAAGGATAAGAACATACCATATGAACACAAGACTGATGAAAAGAAAAACATGAGCCTGGCACCCTATAGATTTCGCTATTTAACAGGCCTGGGCAATCTCCCCTGCAGTCCTCTTTTACTGGTTAGGGACATTTGATTCAGGCATCTTTCTGCTTATGGCTCTTATATTCCCACATAGATGTTATAAACATCACAGTGGCTTCAAGATCATGTGAACCATGAGCCTTACAGAGTTACATGATCAAGACGACCTTTTTAATCTGCTTTAACAATTCAGTATGTAGTGTATCTACCTCTCTGTCTCTCTCTCTCTCCCTCTCTCTCTCTCCCTCTCTTTCTCTCTCTCTCCCCCCCAATTGGTGCTCAATGTGCTTTGTGGATCAATCTGTTCCTACTGTCTTAACATTAGCATTACAAGCGAATGCCATATCAAGTTTGTGTGCAAGTGCTTGGGGTCAGAACTCAAGTCCCCATGGTTTCACAATAAGCACTTTACTGACTGAGGCATCTCCCAGCCCCAAATTTTCATTTAGCAGCATGAGCCTAACATTTTCATTAAAAAATAATAATAATCCTCTCAGGCAGCTGTCAGTCTTGTAACACTTGTAGACTTGTAACAGGCCAGTAGGAGCTACATTCTTGAAGAGTGGAAACATCTAACTGAAGGCATAGATGTCCTTCAAGATTGAGCAATGCATCAATGCCAGGATAAAGCCTACAGCCTCAGAAAGCTTTCCTGAGAATGGGTGGGTCTCAGACTATCCCAGGCTACTAGAATCATGTCTAATTAGCATCCTGGGTGACGTAAGTGTCCATTGCCTTCTGCTAAAGAGCTTGCAGGTAAGTTGGGCTTTATGTTACACCATCTTGTTTCCAACTATGCCTTACTTTTTATTAATGCCACTTGATTGTGACCTATGGTAATTAACTTACCCTTTGGATCAGACTTAATTTTAATTAAACAACCCTCCACCTCTCACCAGGGTAAATGTTTGTTTCGTCTGCAACCCTTATCACAAAGCTATTCTGCAGCACTTTATAGATTTTTCTGAGAAATTGCTTTATCAATTTTTTCCCCTGCAGCCATACACTGAATCTGACTTTTATCTCTGGCTGTTGATTTAAATTAATTTTCTATTTTTTCTCACTTCTTTCTGTTTGGCTAGTTAATCCAGACATTAAATGTCTTCACCTTCTGATTAACAATGAGCAGCAGTTAAGACTGGTTCCATGACTGTAAAATAGGCCTTGCTGCCTTTCAGATTTGTCTTCCTTTAATGATCAGATGTGTTCGGCATGAGACTTTTTTCTCTAAACACTAGCTCTCCATATTCAACCTGGGATTAAAGCTCAAGCTGGGCTCCTTTTGTGTCCTACATCACAGTAATAAAAGTTTTACTGTCAGAACATGGCTGACAAATTTGCAGGCAATTTCTCACTGGCGATGATGGACTGTGAGATGCAGAAAACCACAGCTCAGCTTTCATTCACAGCTTGAGTTTGCAAAGCTGGCATTTAGAAAAATTATCTGGTGACTTCATAAACCAAGAAAATTTGTGAACGTAAGTCAGAGGATTCATATAAAACTTTCCTCCTTATCTTCTTCCTAAACAACTTTTGGTAACATTGCAGGACATGAATTTCGTCAAGATTCCCCTAACAAAATTAAATGCAGATACAGTGTTTGTGACTTCTGAGACTAATCACCTACATAATCTAAGTTAGAGGAATTTGAAGGGTAGATGGAGTTACCTTTCTTTTCAACAAGAACATACACTGTTGTGTTCTGGGAGTGTAGTGTAAATTTTGTAATAGAGTCTAAGCAAAGGATGCTAGGATTCTGATCCAGCTTTTGAAGCCACACCTTCCCCTGAGTTCTGACATCAAGCCCCATTTAAGAAGAACTCCCACCACCACACACTCTCTCTTGCTTCTCTCCTTCCAGGAACACTGCCATCCCCACCCCCCACACCTCCCAGTCTCTATCTCTCCCTCCATCCTTCCCTCCTTCTCTCTGCCTCTGTCCCCGTTCTTTGTTATTATAATAAAGTCTTTCTACATAGAAACAGCCTCTAAATGTCTCCTGCCACCCACTGTGTCCCCTGCATATGAAGCCTCTCCCTTCATAGACACCCACCGCCAGCTAACCCGGTGAAGTGTTAGATCATGCCAGATCAAACATGAACCCAACAGAGAACCCAGTGGTTAATGTGTTTACAACACAATTAAGAGGAATTATAGACCACACAGCCTGTATAACTGTCAGACAGGTGTGGCAGCCTCCACTTGGAATGCTAAGGGTAGAAATGGGATCCCTGGCACAAGCTGGCCAGTGAAACCAGCCCTATAGGTGAGCTCTGTGTTTGGTTCAGAGACTTTGCTTCAGTGATTAAAGTGGAAAGCCATCGAAGAAGATTTGAAATACTAGCCTAAGGTCTCCCTAGGTACATGCACACAAGTATACATACACATGCACCTAGACAGGTGAACATGTACAAGCACACAGATCACATACATATACATGTGCAAAACCAAGAAAATCAGTAAATAAAAAATGGGTGGCAATTTTTCAAGTGACTTTCAGCCATTTGTAATTCTTCTGTTGAGAATTCTCTTTTTAGTTCTCAACCCCATTTTTTAATTGGGTTATTGAGAGTTTTGGGCTCTAGTTTCTTGAGTTCTCTATATATTTTAGAAATCAGTACTCTGTCAGTTGAAGAGTTGGTGAATATCTTTTCCCATTCTGTAGGCTGTCTTTTTGTCTTACTGACAGTGTTTTTGTCCTTACAGAAATGTCTCAGTTTCAGGAGGTCCCACTTATTGATTGTTGTTCTTAGTGTTTATGCCACTGGTGTTATATTTAGGAAGTAGTCACCTGTGTCAATGCATTGAAGGGTATTTCCCACTTTTTTTCTATCAAGTTCAGTGTTGCTGGGTTTATTTTGATGTCTTTGATCCACTTGGATTTGAGTTTTGTGCAGGGTGATAGGTTTGGATCTATTTGCATTCTTCTATATACTACCATCCAGTTATGCCAACACCATTTGTTGAAGATACTGTCTTTTTTCCATTGGATAATTTTGGCTTCTTTGTCAAGATCAGATGTTCAGAGGTGTGTGGGTAAATGTCAGGGTCTTCAGTTTGATTCCATTGATCCACAAATCTGTTTTTATGCCAGTACCAGGCTGTTTTTATTACTATAGCTCTATAGTATAGTTTGAAGTCAGGGATGGTGATGGTTCCTGAAGTTCTTTTGTTTAGCAGGATTATTTTGGAGATCCTAGGTTTCCTGTTATTTCATATGAAGTTGCTACCACCTTATACCTGTCAGAATAGCTAAGATCAAAAACATAGAAGGCAGCCTATGCTGGAGAGGATGCAGGGCATGAGGAACACTCCTCCATTGTTGTGGGAGTGTAAACTTGTACATCCAGTATGGAATGTAGTATGGCAGTTTCTCAGAAAACTTGGAATCAGTCTCCCTAAAGACCCAGCAATATATGTGTGAATGTGACTGCTTTGGATATAAGCCACTATTGGGCATATATCCAAAGCACTCACATTTACACTCTAAAGGCATTAGCTCAACCATATTCATAGCAGCATTGTTCGTAATAGCAAGAATCTGGAAACAACCTAGATGCCTCTCAGCTAAAAAATGAATTTACAAATTGTGCTACATCTACACAATGGAGTACTACTCAGCAGTAAGAAAAAATGATATCCTAAAAATTTGCAGGCAAATGGATGGATTTGAAGAATATCTTCCTGAGAGAGTTATCACAAACCCAGAAAGATAAGCAGGGGATATACTCACTCATTAGTGACCTTTAGACAAAAAGAAAGAAACAAAAAAAGCAAAAAAACACTCAAGCTGCAAAATGCAACCCCTGAAAACCTTGGAATCAATTGGAACAGAGAGACTTCCAGGAATTCCCCTAGGAAAAGAAAATAGAGAAGATCTCCTTAGCTAATTGAGAGAATGAGAAGTTGCAACTAAGAAGAGGTGGGAACAAATCATGAGAGAAGGGGCGGGTTGAGTGAGAGGAGCAAGAAAGAGGGAGAAAAAAAAGAGATGGAGATCTTAATAAAGGAAGCCAATGTGGGGTTGAAAAAGACCAAGTGCTAGAGTCACCTACAAGAACTCACAGAATGTCCCTGCCTAAGTCTCCAACCAATAGTGAAGGTGTTGCCTTGACAAGACTTCCCCTATAAGCAAATGAATAGACACCACTAGTGCCATCACAGAACTTACATCCAACAAAGAAAAAAGGTAGAAGCAGAGATACATGGCTGAGCACTGAGCTGAGCTCCTGGTCCAGCTGAGAGCAGGGGAGGAGAGTCTACATGAGCAAGGGGATAGGGTCTATAAGAAAAATTCTCACAGTGATGACTGGCTGGGGCTCTGGGGAGCTCACTGAATTAAAAACAGTCACAATGGAACCTTTAAGAAAAGGAATTAGGCTCTCCAAGGATAGGCAGCTGTTTACTGACATGGGCAGCATGTGCAGCCTTGAGGGGAGAGATCAGACTGTGTTTCTATGTGTGGAATGGCACTTCAGAGCCCATTCTACCCAGAGGAACATCTAAACCAGTCATGACATTACAATGAGGAGATTGGACCTGCCTGGAGTGGGTGCTGAGTTGATCTACCTTGGGACTTCTTGCCCTTTTAGAGATGGGGGAATGAAGGGATGGGGGGATGGGGGAATGAAGAGGAGGGAGGCTGTAGGCAGACAGGGAGGGATTGGGAGGGGGAAGGGAGGAAGAGCAAAGTATACATAAAAAAAGGACTTTATTTTCTAAAAATAAATAAAATAGATAAGGTTTAGCATGTTTCTGTTGCATTTTCTTAAATAATGTTCTTATTAGTATAAAATATAATTTAATATAATTATTTTTTAATAAAAAATAGTTAAACCATAAAAGAGTGGCTCTGTCCTCTGATATTCCAGACTATTTTTGTTAAATATATAATATCTCACCACACAGAATGATAAGAAGAGGGATTAAAGGAGACTCAAACAAACCCAAGTTTGTGTAAATATGTCACAAAGAAACCTGTTTTATAATTTACTTAAAACTGTGTTTGTCTCCAATGCAAACCTGTTTATTTTTTAGGTGAGAAGGTTTTCTTTTTTGTGAAGCTATGTTAGAATTCCAAAACAAAGCAGACGATGAACAGAATCATTCCTGTCCATAGACACTCAACCTCTGTCCTTCTGGAGATCAACAGACTTCCTCAGACCACTGTGGGAGACTTTGCTTTCAACATTCTTCCCTCATACGCACATGCCTTCAAGACTTGTAAGATCCACCTGACTTTCCCATTGAATGAGTTACAATTTCTAACACATCTTCTTCATTATACTGTCTGAGAATCACACTTTGGCTTTCTTTGAAAATTACATTTTGAGACTAAGGAGCTGGGGAGAGACTTTAATGGTTAAGAGCACTTACTGCTATGTCAGAGGACTGGGGATTGGATCCCATCACCCACATCCCACACATGCCTATTACTAGACCCAAGGAATCCAGAGTTTACTTCCAATCACTGTAGGCATCAATACAAACAAATATATGTGTGTGTGTGTGTGTGTGTGTGTGTGTGTGTGTATGCAACACATCAAATAAGCTAAATCTTTAAAACAAAGAAAATGTTATTGTAGACAAGTTCTCAAATAATAGCACAATGAAGCAATAAAGGGATGGAATGAAGCTCTCTTGGGAAGACAAAGTCAGATCCAGGGTAACTAACACACAGCTTCTAATGCCAGATGTGTTCCCTGCTACCTTGGTATATTACATGAAAGCCCCAAGTCTTGTCTCTTTGTATAAAAAGATGAGACCTTGCGTGTGGGCTTTGCTGTGAAAATTAAGGGAAACAATGCATATTACTGTGTATTTGGCTCATTGGTTTTACTGATTATGTTCATAATATTAATTATTTCTTCATAATATTTAAAATGCATTGATGGGTTATTTAGATGTAATTAGGATGATCTTATTACTTGACTATGTAGTCAGAAGTTTCTCTGTCCCGCATGGCTGGTCCTGCAGCCACTTAGTTCCAAAGAAACACACAGAGGCTTATATTAATTACAAGCTGTTTGGTCTATGGTTCAATTTATTATTTGCTAACTGTTATATCTTAAGTTAATTTACATTTCTATTTATGTTTAGCCATATGACTTAGTAACTTTTCTCATTGCAGCATTCTCATCCTGCTTCTTCTGCATCTCCTGGCATCTCTGTTCTGCTCTTCTGCTTCCCAGAATTCTCCTGGTATGGTTGCCCTACTACTATGGGATTATGCTCTTGTACTTTGTAAGTATTTGTTCTTCCTACTGGTTTAATAAAACGCTGATTGGCCAGGTATTTTGAGTGGGGCTACCAGATGAAGAAAACTCTGAGAAAATGAAAAGCAAAGCAGAGATGCCAGGCAGAAGCAGAGAAAAGAAAACAAAAATGTTGATCTGAGAAAAGGTACTAAGCCACTTGGCTAACCATAAGTTAGTTAAAGAGTAAAAGTTAGCAAGTTATAATGCCTGAGCCATAGACCAAACAACATGAAATTAATGTAAGAGTTTGTTTGATTATTTGGGACTGTTTGTCTGGATCTTGGGGGTAGGCTGAACCGGAAACTCTTACTACATCCAGCCTCTAATTCCTGTCTATCAACATTTTATTAAACCAATATTTACAGTGAAAAATATTTACAGTACACAAAAGTATAATCCCACAACATTTCTAGAAATTTCCAATTAGACATCCAGGTTCCAGTAGAGCTCCTAATTCAATGCTTCTGACATTTAAAAACATGTCTATGTGTGTGTCATGATCATGTTCCAGGGGGAGATTTAACCTTCTCTGAAATGCTAGTGGTTTACTGACACTGAAAATAAACACAGGCATCTGAGCAAGCACACACACACACACACACACACACACACACACACACACACACAAACACTTGCACAGGCACATCTGAAATTCTAGAACCAGAGCAAATTCTCTCTTTGTCTTTGAGAAAGAAACAATTCCAAATGGCTTTTGTCAGCAAACTGGGATGTGTGAGGCAGGCATAGAAAGCCTGCTAGATTGACATTTCCTTGCAATGCAGTAAAACTCACACCAGAAAGGAAGGAGGAAGTCTCAAAGCCTTAGTTACGACATGGACATTGTGACCTTTTGGTCCCAGGAGTGAAATCCTCTAAGTCATGTGTACAACCTTTGTAGCTGGTGCCACAGTTCCAGAAAAACACACTGAAGAAAAACAGGGTACCTTGGAAGTACCAAGGTGTTAGACACACACTTACATACACACACATAGAGCCCCAGTTCCTGAGAGTAAAAATATTAGGGACAACCTCATTATCCAACACAAGCCCACAAAATATGGTACCCAGCTATCACAAAACCAGTTTGCAAGAGTATGTATGTCCTAGTTGGCTTCTCTGTTGTGGTGATAAAACACTAACCAAGACCACTTGGAGAAGAAAGGGTTTATATTATCTTATATTTCTAGTTCAAAATCCATCATTGAAGGAAGTGGGTGTAGGAAGCCAAGGCAGAAACTGCAGCAGGGTCATGAGGAAACAGTGCTTACTGGCTGACTCACTCTCAGGACTTGCTCATCTTGCCTTCTTAAACAACACAGGACCGTCTGCCCAGTGATGTCCCTACCCATAGAAAGTGAGACCTTTCCACATTATTCACCAACCAAGAAAATGTCCTACAGACCAATGTGATGGAGGCAAGTCCTCTACTGAAGCAGCTTCTTCCTTTGTGACTAGTTTGTATCAAGTTGGCGAAAACTAACAGCCCAGACTATAAATATAGCAAGTGTTCACATGTATAAAATGTGAGGAGAGAAAGTGAAATCTTTGTGTTCTATTCTACCATTTTTGGGGCATTCCTGTGAACAGGCACCAAGCGTTAATACTCAGGAACTGATATACACATAATAAAGACAAAACAGTGACAATTATTAAACAACTATAATTAGTAAATAATTCTCTCCGAGTGATGAGAAACTGTGAATTATATTTTCATTTGGTTAGCATGAATTTCTCAAATTTTCAACAATGAGCCTGTCCCTATTCTGGCTTCTGCAGGGATGCACACATAGGAAGTACATGTAAATTCACATCAGTACACACATACACATAAGATCAAAATTAAATACATAAATCTGTTTTAAAAGTGAGACAGAAGAAACTGAGGTTTCAGTTATTAGTAATGAAACCCATAAATGTGATCACCAATAGCTGGTGACTTCAGCCCAAAAGATCAAGGAAGAAACAGTGGTGACCAAAACCCCACAGAAAGCCCAATACGCCATGTCTATGAGCCCTGCTGTCAAGGACGGTTCACCTTTTGACTTCCTTTGGCCAGGGCCCAATACCAGGCAGAAGATCAGAATTAGGGAAAAATGAGTTTTGACACATTGCTGTTTTGTTCACACAGTCAGCATTATCTAACTCTTCCCTCTGAGACCTGATTATTTCTACCTCAAAGTGACTTTGAAGAGTCACCTCTCATTAGAAAGCAGTATAACAGCCATGTAAAATGGGGCCTTTCTAGCCAGCAGATGCTGTTGGGTGACTTCATATTTATATCTGATATTTACTCCTGAGTTTTGACAACTCCAGTGTTGGCAGCCTTTAGATTTCTGGGCTTGTTTGCCGTCACCCCGTTCTATGTACATGTAGAGAAAGAATGCAGTAAAATTGGCATTCCCCCTAAACTGCCTGCCTGCTAAAGTGAATAATTTGAGGACTGTGCAAGATAATTATAATTAAAAGGCTCATATTTCCTCTGTAGTGATAGGAATCATTTGGAAGTGCAGAATTCCTTAGGCCTCTCACTGGTTACAACAGAAACTGTTAGAGACTCAGAAACCAGAGGAACGTGGCACTCACTTACAATAGATGCATCTTTTTATCCAGCTTTTTACTGGGCAATGTATTAAGTAATATTTATGCAAATAAAGACCCTTATGAATGGATTTTTTTCCCCAGCCTTCAGGGTCAAAACACCTTCCTCTCCCATCCCACCCAGGAATCTGTCCTCTTTGACATACCTGGTTGAACCTGGCATTTTATACAACCTACAAGATCTTGTTGATTTCTACCCCCACCCATCTCTGTCCCAGTGGCCATGCTTCCTGCTCACCAGCTCACCAATTGCCACTTCCCATCCCTGGAAACTCTTAGTGTTAAAAAGAAAGAAAAGAAGGAAGGGAGGGAGGGGGGAAGGGAGGGAGGGAGGGAGGGGGCAAGAGAGAGACCAGGCTTTTCCTTTGACTTTTAAATAAAATTCAGAATTTCACAGGGTAGCAGGCTTTCCAGCAGTAAATTTCTACTATCCTCCAAAAAAGATAAGCGTTACTGATGCTCAGTAGTTCTCACTAAGGGCTTAAGATGCTGGTGTGAAAAGAAAACAAACAAACAACAACAACAACAAAAACCCAAGCACAGTTAGATGCAGGAAGAGCAGTGAGTGATCGTAGGAGGCAGGTGAGTGGAGCAAACATAACGGGGAGACTAACACACCAAGAAAGCAGAAGCTGGACAGGGTAAACCAGATGATCGGAGTACAGGGAGGCAGGCCCCCAAAATAAACAAAAGAAATAAGGAGACATGATAAAAAAGACATGAATTTTGGCCTAGCTCTACCAGGAAATTCAGAATCATTAAATAGAGAGGCTTTCCCAGGGATGCAATGTGTGGGACCAGCTTTGGGGACTGTAGAACTCTGGTTACAGTCACATGGCTGCCAGCTTTCTGTGGGTACTGGTTACAACACCAACTATTCAGGCCCTCTCCACTTTCCAAGCAAGTAAATAGAGAGCATGCGCTGGGATTACAAGTGTGGCTTGGATGGGGGGTGGGCTACATGCCAGAAAAGCATTCTACTAACTGAAATCTATCTGCAGTCACACTCTTTTTTTCTATTATCAGGGAAAACCCCAGTGAATTCATTAACAGAGGACAGCTCTTCAGGAGACACATAGACCTGTTCACAAAGGAGCTTCTAACAATCAGGACAGCAAACAGAAGTATGATGGGACAGCTCTCTCTCACACACAACTGAATGAGGGTTCCTTATCCTTGCCACCTGTGTTCTCTAGTCGGCTGACATTTTTTTTTAAGCTGGCTATTTATGCATTTACAAAATCAGGAACATTCAAGTTTTTGTTTTTGTTTTCAATCAAGATTTCTGCCTTCTTGAAATAGCAGAGATTCTACTAGCTTCCTACATACCAATTTTTATTTGAGACTATTCCAGTATTTTCCACAGACCTCCTCATTATCTCACTGCCTTTGCAACTGTGTGGCTCACCATTTCTAGCCGTGCTTGTAAAGCGAGCGCGACAGCATTGTGTTTGCTTCCTATTAATGGTATAGGAATTATCATGAACTCGGGAGCTCAGAACCAATAGCAGTTTATTACCTTAAGAGTCCAGTATGGTGGCCTTGTAATCAGCCTCCTGGATCCTGAGATTACAGATTACAGGTTAACCTGGGCTACAGATTCCAGAGCCTGTTTCGAAAACCTTACACACACACACACACACACACACACACACACACACACACACACACACACACTGAGAGAGGGAGGGAGGGAGAGTGGCTGAATTTATGTGCAAATGTTTCCTCACACAATCAGGAAAACTGAGACAAGCAAGGTGGCATACACGTTCTATTAGTCCCTTTCCTAGTGTCTGTAACAAAATTGATGGAGGAAGCTAGAGCTTGTTTTGGGTCGTGGTTAGAGAGGGCACCATCACAGCTGGAGAGCATGGCAGAGCTCATGGAGCCAGATGTCTCTGCCCCAGCTTCTATCTGGGCTAGCCTTGAACAGAGAGCAGGCGACTCTGTTCTTCACCTTACTTACTCTACTGTTCTCTTTTTTTGTTCAAGAGACTCCAGCTTATAGGATGCTGCCATCTACAACCTGGCTGAGTCTTCTCTTTTTGGAAAGCTGATAACAGAAACAGAGGTGTGTCTCCGGGAAAATTCTAAATGCAGTCAAGCTGACAATGGAAATTAATCACTACACGTATCATCAGCGTTAATCCAGACACAGCAAGAGCAGCAGAAAATAGGGCTTTTCCAATACCAAATGCCTCTCATTCTAACTTTTCAGGTCAATCTTGAAGCACGTTGCAACAAATAATGTTACGTAAACTGAAACTCTCTCCTACCCCAGGAGCTATTTCCAGACCACATTGTCTGAAGGATTCTCTAACAGATCCAAGCATGGCAAACATGACGTCAGCAGGTCTCAACCGCTGCTAAACCATGACATTTCCTTCTTTAGAGACTTCCACTATCCTAAAGCTAGCCAGTTCAGTCCTTTCCTTGGCCAATTTTTTAATGCCCAAGTCATCTGAAGGCTGAGCACCAAGGTCCAGCAATCAAAGTCCTCATATGTTTCCCCTGACTAACATGTCCAATCAGAATTTACCAACCCACCTGGCTCATTCTCACAGACCTTTCCCTTGTTTCCTTTAAAAATCCCTGCTGCAGGGCTAGAGAGATGGCTTAGAGGTTAAGAGCACTGGTTGCTCTTCCAATGGACCTGGGTTAATTTCCAGCACCCACACGGCAGTTCACAACTGTCTCTAACTTCAGTTCCAGGGGATCTGAGACTCTCAAACAGGCAAACCCCCAATGTATATCAAATAAATAAATAAATAAATAAATAAAATCTTTTTTTTTTTTTTAATCCCTTCTGCAAAGCTGTTTCTGCTCGATTCAGATCAGCCACCTTCTCTCTTTGCTGCTTAATAAAAGATCTCTTGGTGTTGAAATTTGTTGCTTATGTGTGGTCTGTGCCTAATCCAGGGTCCAGTGGGAGGGCCCCCACAACGTATCAAAGGAATGTGCATGAAGCCATTTTTCTACCTCTTCTCTCTTTAGCCTCTACTTCTGTGGATGGATAATTTACCTCCAGATGGACAACAATGACAGCCATGATATTGTACAAAGTGCTACAGACCTGCATCTCATGCAATCATCATAGCAAGGAGGGTACCTTACCATTCAGGCGCAAAGCCAAGTCACCAACTTGTCCAAAGTTAGCATCACTAACTACAGCCCTGGGTTTTATCTTGACAAGTCAGATCCTCTTGTGCCACTAAATCCCATAGCACTTCTGATCAACAACCCTCATATTCTTATCAGAAAATATTCAAATGAAATTAAAGAAACATATTATAGTTCATATTTCTGTTGCCGTGGTTAAACCAAAAGCAACTTAGGAAGAATGGAGCTCATTTTACCTTCTAGGTTGTAGTCCACTATTGAGGGAAATTGAGGCCGAAGCTCAGACGGGACTGAAGCGGAAACCACAAAGAACCATGCTTACTGTGCTTTGGGCTCACAGTCAGCAATCTCTCTGTTACATAGCTGAGGCCCACCTGCCCAGAGACAGGCACCACCCACAGTGGGCTGGGCCAACCTACTTCAGTTGGCAATCAGGAAAATACCCACAGACATTCCTATGGGTCAATCTCATGGTGGCAATTCTTCAGGTAAGAGTCCCTCTTCCCACGTGTGTCAAATTAACAAGACTAGCCATCAGAGAACTAGACTAGAGTTTTCTAATTGTCCTCCCCCAAAGTAAACAATGAGATAATTTGTCTCTCAACTTTATTTTAAGTAACTTATAGACTGTGTTGGAGAATGTAAACAACCTAAGTACAGTGTGAGCTTTGGAGACAATGGGGAAGGAATATATTTTGCTTAAGACGGGGCTTTAAATGTAAAGCATTTAAAGTGAGGAAGGAAAATGAATTAAGTATTTCCACGGGCTCTTTTATAGTGCTGGCTGGAGGCTGAGACGTGGCTCCTTGCAATGCTTTTGCCAGGCCTTGTTTGCATTTTCTTTGGTCACATGCTCTCTGTGACCTTGAGTTTGCTGCAGAGCCTCTTGTCTTTGTGGGTTCTGGGTTATGCAGCTGTCGAATGGAAATTATTATTCCGGCCCCTGTTTTCCTTAGATGAGCAGTGAATATCTCAAAAGTCCAAATCTTGATTTGAAAAATCATTTGGGAAATGATTCTCAAGTCGAATCTTGTCTCTATGGTAGTCTTCAGTATTCTAATCAGACTCACTGCCAAGTGCTGTGGACCTTCATCTCCTAACTGAATGTGGAGAGTCTCTTCTTGACCCCAGCAAGCCTGTTCCCCAGGTCCACTTGGCAATCTTTTAAAAATACGTTGCCTGGACTTTTCTAGTTAAAATACTCCAACAGCTCTCCATCCCCATCTGGATATGAACCAGAACATGTGGGCCTTTTCCTGGTACCTTCTTTGCCACATCTTCTGCATGCTTTCTTCGTCCCTCTGGTCTTGTACAGTTTCTTGGTTCTTAAGCATGAGGCCCAGGAAGAAATTTTAACACAGAAATCTTTGTTTTGGGCTTTCTACATTGACCTAATATTTAACTTTCTACCATACTCAGTAAAGAGATACTTAATTAGACCCGTTTATCCAACCTCAAATCCTAAGCCATCAATCAATACATTTAAGTAAATGAAAGGATCTGAGCCTTGGCTGTGGACTCTTGAGAGAGATTGTTGGAAATAATCAGAGAGAGTTTCCTTAGGGTTTTCTCTCTGTGTAACATCTTTGTCTTCTTTTGGATCAGGGCAATCCTAGGCTTATAAAATTAGTCTGAAAGTTTCCTATTCTTGAAATTTTAGGGAGATTTTACAAAAGCTTTTACATCAACTGTTCTTTTTTTTAAAAAAAAAACTTTATTTATTTATTATTTATTTGCCTTGATGTTTGCCTGGAACTGGAACTACAGACAGTTGTTAGCTGCCATGTGGGTGCTGGGAATCGAACCCAGGTCCTCTGGAAGAGCAGTCGGTGCTCTTAACCGCTGAGCCATCTCTCCAGCCCCATCAACTGTTCTTTTAAAAGTAGAATTCATCTCTGAAGCTGTGTGGACATTTCTTGGTTGTAAGATATTTGATTACTGATTCAGTATCTTTATTCATTATTCATTTGTTCTAATTTTTGTTTCTGTTTAGTCTTGATAAGTTGTAGGTTTGCAGGAATTCATCCATTTATTCTAGGTCATCCGACTGGTTGAGATATAATTGCTTGTAGAAGTCCCTTAAAGAACTGTAAAAATATGTAGATGGCCCTGCCTGGCAAAATGGGAGGAAAGGGGAAGTGGAGTTGTGTGTGTGCTGTAGGGAGTAGAACTGAAGATGAGACATCAGTGAGCAACAGGCTGACAAGGGTGGCCTACGCTGCCACCTGGAGCCATGTGATGCCTGGGTCTGTGTTACTGCTAAAGGCCATGTCTGGATCCATGACCCCACCACAGCTGGGGGCTGTGTATTACCACCAAACGCCGTAGGAATGTCCATAGGTCCCCCACCTGTGTAGTAAGAAGTTTCTGACAGTCTGTTCCAACCTAGCCCCAAGGTTCAGACCTACCTCTGCTGCTGCTTAGCCCTAAATTATGACTCAGACACTTATATTAACTACACGCTGTTTCAATTATGGCTTGGGCTTATTGCTAGCTAGCTCTTGCATCTTAACCCATTTCTATTCATCTATGTATTGGGACATGGCCCATGGCTTACCTGAGTTCCTTTACATGTTGCTTCCTGGGCAGCTGGATCATACCTCTTCTGACTCCACCCTCCTTCCCCCATATCTATGCTTGGATTTCCCACCTGCTTCTAAGCTGTTCTGCCATAGGCCAAAACAATTCCTTTATTATCCAATGGTATTCACAGCATACACAAAGATGTCCCACATCGCACCTGAGTCCATGTTGATATCCCAGAGCCATGCTACTGCTGGCGCCATAGTAATTTGAGTGACTTACTCTGACAGTTGAGGGCATGGTGATATCCAGAATGGAGCTGCAACCCAAGGTCATGTCTGGGACTGTGGCCCTACCACAGCTGGGGTTTGTGATGTTCTCCCTCACCTATTTTAAGCACCAGGGGACATAGGAGAGCTAGCCCTGGTGGCCTGGCACCTGAGAGCTGGTCTAGCCCCTCCTGGGAGACCTGGCTCCGGTGTTATGGGAGTAACAAAGCTAACCCAAGACTCTTGACAACCCTGGGAAAACTGACCTTACCCTTGTCAGGCCACCACAATGGGAGAGATGGACCTGTACTGAAATGAGCTGGCCCCACCCTTCACCATCCTTATGGTAAAGCTGTCCCAGATGGCATGGGCAAGGAAAACACGGTTAACTTGTATCTTATCTGAGATAATTATCCTTTATTTTAAGGCTTTGTACTTTTTTTTCCTTTAATTTTTAAATTCTTTTTGCATGAATGTGTATGTGCCTGGATGTATGTATGTGCACCACATGTGTATAGGTGCTCATGGAGGCCAAAAGAAGAAGTCAGATTCACTGAAAATAGAGCTACAGTCAGCTGTGAACTGCAAAAGTATGTGCTGGAAAGCAAACCCTGGGGCCTCAGCCAAAGCAGCAAGCACTAGAATTCCAAGCAATAGTGGAGAGGGTACCTAAACAGGACTTCCCCTGTAATCAAATGAATGACTACCCTAATTGTCATTTGTATCAAGTAATGGATGGAGGCAGAAGCAGAGATCCATAGCTAAGCACCAGGTTGAGCTCCCAGTCCAGCTGAAGAGAGAGAGGAGAAAGTATATGAGCAAAGGGATCAGAATCATGAGGAGGAGACTCACAGAGGTGGTTGACCTGAGCAATTATTAGGAGCTCATGAACTCTGAAATGACAGTTGAGGAACCTTCATGGAAAGGAACTAAACTCTCCGAATGTAGATGACAGTCAAACAACATGGGTAGTTTGTGGAGCCTTTTGCAGTAGGACCAGAGTTTGTTCCTGGTGCATGAACTGACATCTCAGAGCCCATTCCCTACAGAGGAACACCTTACTCAGTTTTGATATTTGGGGGAGGGTCTTGAACCTACATCAACTGGATATGCCTGACTGAACTGACTAACCTTAGAATTTTTTTCCTTCCTTGGAAAATGGGTGGGGGAATGGGGTTAAGGAAGACTGAGGGAGGACTGGAAGAAGGGAAGGGAAGAGGATTAGTGGTAGACATGAAAAAAACATTTTAAGGAAAAAAAATACAGCAGCAAGCACTCTTAACCATAGAACCATCTCTCCCGATGACAGTTAGTCTAAATGTTTCACTTAATACCCTTTGAACTGGTGTCTAGCATGTTACATTATCATTTTGGTATTTCTTAATCCCTGTGATCACAGTTCAAGATTGTGCTAGCCGTATTGTTAACTTTCTAGTTTTATTCAATTGTAAGAAAATATATTTGCTATGATTTCAATTTCCTTCCACTTGTTATTTATATCCTACATGCTATCAGTGCTTGGTAATCAGCTATCAATCAAATCAGCCCCAGAAATTAAAACACAAGATCAAAGTACAAAAACCCATTGCAAAACTACACATTAACAACAGACAATAGAATATAAAACTAAGGGAGGAAATCACATTAAAAAGTGGGTGGAAACTGGGAAAGGCATTATAGAAGACACAATGACTGGAAAGGTATTCTGTCTTCATAAACTGCATACCTAAAAATTTCCAGAAAATGCTTCACAAGCTCAATATAGTTACTGACAAAGTTCTATTATCATTTTGTAGAAACAGAAAACTCTATAAAGCTGATAAAAAATAACTAAAGGCCTAGAAATATATTTACTGGTTTTATAATATGGTAGGAACTGAGCTATAATAACTAAGCAACATGGTATATGTATAAGCATATGTGTGTGTGTGTGTGTGTGTGTGTGTGTGTGCCCGCGCGCATGCACGCACACACGTGCGCACAGATGTCCATACTTACAATTCTAGCATTTCTGAGGATGAGACAAAGGATCATGTGTTCATGGCCAGCCGTGGGTATATAGACCTTATCTTAAAAAAATAAACAAAAATTCCTAGTTACCTAGAAACTAGAACAAAGAGAGATCTCATATATTAAGTACTTCACATATATGTTTCCATCAGATCTTCAACCACATGTCAAGAAAACTCAATGAGACATAAAAAGGCTCTGGATCTTTTGCCAATCTTTTAAAAAAATATTTTTATCAAAAATACTGGAAAGCAGTAGGCCAAAGAGTGAGGTTGCACCTTGTCTTATAACACACACACAAGGATCAGCTCAAACTGTGTTCTCCAGAATGTCTTAGAGATGTAGATGCTATTTGTCAGAGGCCAGAGATGAGACAGGGGAGACAGAGCTACTGCTCAAGGACCAGGAAAGTGTGGTTACACAAAAGGTGCATCTCCATGCCAATAGTCAGCAGTACTATAGTGTGCACATAAATTTTGGTACAAATGCAAATCTTTTTTGAAATATCTTTACCACAGTTAAAATTTTATTTTCTCATTCATTAATCCATCTATCTAGTCACGTCTTTCCCAGTGTCTGTTCTCCAGATACTTGTCTGAGTTTCCAAGTGTGTTTTTTCTTAGATGGTGTGGTTTGATACAGACCAAAATGCAGCCACCACACATCTCAGCACACACATTTATAAATGCATAAACACTATAATTACAACTCTTACTGTTATTAGCAAGGTTGATGAAAATGTTGTGCTTAAAGAGAGTAGAATGTGTAGGTGAATCAGGAATTGGTTCAAACAATGCAAACCATACTTAACTTCTATCCAGAAGTATAATTGTGAAGACTGCTGGCATTTCAGATTCAAACAAAGCCCTCCTTCCAGAAAGTTGGCTCCAATATGTTTGAAATTATATTTTGTAAATGTGACAATTTACATTTTATATTGAAAATTATACTTATCAAGACAGGAAAATTAGAAATTAGAGAAAAATATTAACTTAGAAAAAGACCACATTAATACAATGTAAATACTTCAGTTGATTTCTTTTTCTATATGAATTCATGCACTTGGAACTTAGGTCAAAACACAAAATGTTGTGCCCTCTGAAATAATAAATTATATCATATATTTAATAGCACCATATATTTTTGTGTTCTGCAGTATTTTTATTTAATTCTTTAAGAACATCGTATAATGTATTTTGTTCATATTCACTCCTATATAACCAGAAAATACTGTGGCCAAATGACTGATTAATATATATACATATATAAATATGTATGTATGTGTGTATATATATTAACACATATGTATGACACTCCAGGCATGTGGTTTACTTACCATGAGCTACACTCTTAAAGAAAAGTGACTCTTTATTGTCATTATCCATCAATTGCCAGTAGCTCCTTGGCTAGGGATGAGACTCTGTGTTCACTTCCCCTCTTCGTGATAACATTTTGTCTGGTTTGAGCTTACATGGGTCTTGTACATGTTGTCACAACTGCTATGAATTCATGTGTCAACCTACTGTAATCAAAAGACACTATTTCCTTGTAGTCAACCATTGCCTCTGGCTTTTACACCCTTCAAGTCCGCACTTCCATAATAACACCTGAGACTCAGGGGCTAGGGTGTGATAGAGATATCCTAGGGCTCAGAATTCTTCAGTCATTTGGCCACCTTGTCCAGTTGTGGGTCTCTGTGTTACAGAATCCTCTCTGATTAGAATTGAGAGATGCATTTACCTATGGGTATACCAGTAAGACATTAGGAATGATCCATTTACTTGGTGATAACAGCAGGTTCTCTCCTAGGGCCAGTGATCTGCCTAGCCACAGGTTCTTTGCTCAATAATGGTGTATGAGTGTTTTTCCAAAATGTATATATGAATAGCATATGTATGCAATGCCAACAGAGGCCAGAGAATGGCTCAGATACCCCGGCACTGGAGTTATGGCTGGTTGTGAGCCACAATGTGGGTGCTGAGAACTGAACCTGGATCTTCTGCAAGAGCAGCAAGTGCTCTTAACCACTGAGCCATCTCTCCAGCCCCACTTGGAATTCATAATGTGCACAACCTTCAAAGCCTGAAAAACGTCAGGTACACATGCTGCAATTTTCCCTAGGATGTATGGGGTGTAAATGAAAAACAGGTGCCATCAAATGCAGCATGGTTTGTGTGTTCTCATAGTTACTGTCATTTTCATTGTAAGTTGAAGATTTGGGTGCAGCTGCAAATATAAAAACCTGACCACACAGGGAGTGAGTATAGCCCTCATTAGACTTTCTTCTCAGTGTGTCTTCCAGGTCCTTCTGCCATTGCTGTATCAACCACCGACAGCCATACCTCATTCATACTTTGTTTGTGCCAGTACAGTGAACAGTATCAATGGAAGTTTTCTTCTAGGTCCGCTTCTGCCTTCCTTTATTTATTCATCCTCAGATACTGGAGGTTTTTGGATGTTCTTCTATACCATGGAGGTTAAAGGACAATGTCAGGTGTCATTCCTAGCCACGCTGGCTGACCAAGGTCTTATCTCTGCCTCTTCAGTGCCAGCATCATAAGCCCAGTGCTGGGATCACAAGTGCCTGCCACTATGTTCATTGAGCTATGTTTACTGAGCCATTTCCCCAGGAATGTTTTTTTCAGTTCTGAGAGGAAAAAAAGTTGTTCTTGAAAGGGAACAGCTAATAAATGAACCCCACTGTCACACAGATTTCAGTTGGCTTCTTTATCACACAATATGTCTAATGGGCAAGTCTATTCTACACTGACCTGTATATTTATTCTTGGTGGATGACCACACTATGAAGTTTGTTTTTATTTCATATCCACTTAAGTCATTGGAATAAAAGACTCAATTAACTGTGTCAGGTTCCTTCAAAGTTTTAATCAAACTTCTGCATCATTTATTCTTCCTAATGAACATCAGACTTTACTTCTAGCTACTGGGGAAGTAGAAATTCCCCTGAGATGTTGATTGCAATTGTTTTAAAGCTACAAATTAATTTAGGAAGCCTTCTTTAGAATACTAAAATTTACCATTCAGAAATATGCCTTCTTGTGCCACAGTTTATTCCTTAACTTCAGAAAGTTTCACATTATCTTTATTTTTAAACACACATTTCTCTTAGTTTTGGTAGAGAGATTTTATCAATGATGCAAGCATAATAAATGTATTATCCAGTCTCTATGTATTACTGTGATGTGAAAGATATTAACTCATGTGCAGTTACTTTACACATAATCACTTTTTTTTTTTACCAACTGCTTCTATTTCTTTTAATGGGTTTCCTCAAATGATTCTCTTTAGTATTCCAGATACACAATCTTACCAACTGCTAACCACACTTCACACAATTTCATGTGGTTGTACTAAGACACATAAAAAGAGTCAGTGAGAAGAATACAAATGGTCCTTAAAGAGGTGGATAACAGAGGGCTGGGTGTATGGTTCAGTAGGTAGAGCACTTAATGCACAAATATGAGGTGTGAATTCAAATCCCAAGCATCCTCATTAAAAGTTGGTTATCTGATGGTAACTCTGGTGGTAGATAGGTGAAGGTCGGTAGATCCTTGGTGCTCTACTGGTTAGGCAGCCTAGCCAGATGGGTGAGTTACAGGCTCAGTGAGAAATGCTACCTCAAAAAAATAAGGTAAGGAGTCACTGAGGAAGAGAAGACATGTGATGCTAACCTCTGACACATGCACACACCTACCTGCCAGCACTCATATACCATATAGGCAGAAGATAGGGGTTCACGTGCTGTAGAGTCATGTACCACACCCATTGGGCAAAAATCCAGGAACTCTAGAATGTACTATACTAATGAAAGAGCTAAAATCTGGTTACTTTAAAAGTTGATGGTGAGATTCCAAAGAATTCCCTACACAGAAGAATTTGTCAGTATCTGTGGAAAGATATAGAATATCCTTCATCTAATCTATATCAAGATTCATCACTAAAAATACTACCAAAAAAGATATTCTTTTTTTATTCATCTATTTATTTTATATCCTGGCCACAGTCTCTACCACCCATTCCTCCTCCAACCCCCAGTCCCCTCCTCTTCCATCTCCATCCAGGAAAGGTCAGGTCTCCTATGAGCATCAATATAACATGGTATATCAAGTTGCAGTAAAACTAAGCACCTCCCCATGTATTAAGGCCTGACAAGATAACCCAGTATGAGGAATAGGGTTACAAAAGGCAGTAAAATATGTATAGGAATATACAATAAAACATACATCTATACACACCCCTATCTGATATTGGATTCACTATACCAGCAATCTCTTATTTTATAATTCTTACCCTATAGATTTTCTGAAAATAAACTCCTGTTACACTGGTTTTTTTCATTCTTTTTCACTTTATTTCCCTTTCTTTGTCATGGAATTTCTGATTTGGCTTCGTTGAAACAATTTTATTTTGTCAATAGCTTTATACCTTTAGTTTAAAACCATTACTCAAGTTTCCATGGAGGAGAAAATAGCAAAGCCTTGAATAAGGGCCTACAAATCCCACTCATTGTTTACACTGAGTATGAAAGACAGGTTTACTCCAGAGGAACAGCTGACCCAGTCTTGATGTTTGGGTGAGGAAAGCAGATCAGCCTGGAGTGGATGCTGAGCTAAGCCACCCTGGGACCTTGGGACCTCCTGCCCTTGCTGGAGAGGAGATAAAGTGATGGAGAGAAGAAAGAGTGACTGAGAGGAGCCGGAGGGGGAAGGGAGTCTGAACAAGGGGATACATGGATAAAAAATTTATTTATAATAAAACAAATAAATAAATAAATCAAAAAAAGAAAAAAGAAAAGAAAAAGGCGCCGGTTTCTTCCAGCCCTCAGGTGACTTGAGCTTGCAGAACAGAGTGAGTCTGGAGAGTGCCATCATGGGCTGCCGTCTCACTCTCTGTGTTTCTTTGTGGTATTTCAATTTGCTCTCCTCTTTTTACTTATATTCTCTGCTTCTTCCCAAAAGGGATGACAGAGAGGTGTCCCAATTGTTTATCTGTGGTGACATTTTGTTTGTGCTCTAACAAATAAAGCTTACCTAGAGATCAGAGTTTAGAGCTAGCCATTCTAGCCATAGAGGGCAGGCAGTGGAGCCACACACCTTTAATCCCAGGATTTGGGAGGAGGAAGCAGGAAGATCAGGAGTTCAAGGTCACCCTAGATTAAATATGTCTAAAAGAGAATCAGAGTCGGGCACAGGGTGGGGGGCAGCTCATACCTTTAATCCCAGCACTGGGGAAGTGGAGACAGGAATGTAAGGTCTGTAGAGACAGGATCTCAGGCCATTCAGTCTGAGAAGTTTTAGAGACAGGACCTCACCCCCTTCTGCCTGAGGGTTTGGTAGAGGTAGGAAGTCTCTCTAGTGGCTGCTTCTTTACTAATCTTATCTTTCAGCATTTACCCCACGATCTGGCTCCAGGATTTTTATTATTAAGACCAATTAGGGTTTGAGCTATATTTATCAGCATCCTGGTTTTGCTTGGCTATGAGAGCTCTTTGCATTATACTTCTGTTCCTATTATGTTCAAGAATAGGAAAAAATGAAAATTTGGGGAAAATTGATTAGTCTCAAGAGCATTTTAGGAAGCAAGGTCACTCAGACCCAAAAAGACAAAAAGTACTTATTCTCTGTCATATGTGGACTCTAGCTTATAATGTTTACATTATATATATATATATATGTGTGATGGTATGCGGTTATGAGTTATAGAACTAGAGGAAACAGAGAGGAGGTTAAAGGTACTGAGGAATGGGGGTGTGTAAGAAGACACATGAGATGTGCAAGAAGAAAGGAGACACTCAGAGTGAGTAGAAGGGGGGGTTCAGAGAGAAGGAGATACACAATCAACTAAAATAAAAACACTTTGTTTAATAATGACCATGAAACCCAATACTGTGAGTGCTAATTACTTTTTTAAATCTCAGTTATTTAAAATTTCAGCTATTATTAGAAACTGAAATTTTCAACTTTTTGTAAGTACACATTTGCTGATGCCTTAGTGAAAACCATCTGACAGCCCTAAGTGTGCTATACTCATTCTTTCATTTAATCTGCAATTAAGTATATAAGTCATGCCTATTACATACTAGGCTGACTCTCCCCAGGGTGAATCAATCTCCTGCTCATCCTAGATTAATACTGCTACCTGTAACTCCAGCTCCAAGGGACAATACCCTCTTTTAGACTTCTCAAATACACGGCACTTACACACACATAAACACACACATAATTTAATCTAGTCTCAGCTGTACCTGTTCTGATTAAAAATATATTTAACACATGCAGGGCCCCTTCCAGTATTCCATAATTATTTATATTTTATCTCAAAGTGTGTGTGTGTGAGGGGGGGAGTTGTGGGGGTGGTATCTATATGTGTGCACACTTCCGTGGATGTGCATGGAGGCCAAAGATGACATCAGGATGTCTCCCTCCACGTTTCTGCACTTGATCTTTTGAGAAAAGGTATCTCATTGAATCTAGAATTTGTTAGACAGGATTGGCCAGTAAGAGAGTGATGCTCTTGTCCCTGATGTCCCTTGTCCAGCTTTTACATGGGTTTTAGGGATCTGAACTCAAATCCTCATGCCTGAGTATCGATCACTTTCTCCCTGAGCCATCTCCCTGTCCCTTGTCCCAGATCGATGGTACTATTTTCATTTTCAGTTCCAGAAAATTCTAGAACTTTGACAGATGTTGCCAGCAGATGAGAGATGGTCTGCTACAATTTTTATTTCAGGAGTGATGATCAACAAACAGTCTGAGGTGGGATGCAAGGCAATATTCTCAGTGTCTGTGGGACAAAGACCCAAGAAATATCAAAACACACATGGTTTTAAAACAGAAAAGAAGGTTTCAGAGTGAAATTCATGTCCTTGAGGTCGACATTCCCAGGTAACAAACTTATCAAAATCTTTTACTGCCACAGTCTATAAGAAAGATGGGGAGATGAAGATGAAGGGGACTTGGATTAAAGTGTATGTCTGTTGCTTTGTGATGCAATTATTCAATAGCTCTACACTGTCATTATTAGAATCTAAAATTTAAAAGCTTTTATGGGTAAAGAATTTGATACTGCTTCAGTTAAAACACTGCATTTTTTGTAATAAAGTGATTTTGTAGCCATGCATTATTTAATTGCCAAGAAGCTGTGCTGTATTTACGACATATTAGACATTCTTTTGGTCTCTATAGAAAAAGTCATTAACAAGAGCTTAGCATGACTTCAGTTCATGTGAGGAAGAAATGAAATGATATGGGTTGGTGGTGGATGCATGAATGCATAGAAGATAGTTAGACAGATAGATAGATAGATAGATAGATAGATAGATAGATAGATAGATGATAGATAGATAGATAGATAGATAGATGATTAAAAGGATGGGTAAATAGAGTAATAAATGATTAAGTGGATATATAGATAATATAGATGAAGATATCATACACACATAGGAGAGAGAAAGAGAGAAGGAGAAAGAGACTGTTCATACCAACTCAACCCTTGAATCTTCCAATACATGCTTGTCATCTTCTTATAAAGTCTTAAATTTATAATGCATATGATGATTAGGATGAGCTGAAATCAAAATTTGGTTGGTTATTAAAGTGTGAGTACCTTTAAAAAGTATTTTATATTTGGGTGTGAATAGAGCCAAACTGGAAGCCATGGTAACCATGTCAACAAACAGGGCTGCCTTCTTTAAAATGTTCCAGCATTTCTACATGTTGAGCACCTGCCTACCTTTCCTGAAAGGGACTGTTTCATAACAGACTGGCTACCAAAAAAGCAGTGAATTTTTTCGAAGCCCCAGAGGGCTTTTATTTAGAGAAACAAAGTCATAGGAGGTCCACCTTTGTGTTTGTGGGTTTGTTTGTTTTCTTATCTCCAGAAAGGGAAAGGGGGTATCAGGGAATAGATTTGTGGTGAGAATAAGCAGCCAAAAGGGAGATAAATGAGTGTTTAAGTCTAGATGGGGAAGTTGCTTTCAGGTCATGGTTGTGTTTAGTCATGAGAATTGGCAATTCTGTTGCTATGGGAATAGACATCAACAAAGGCTAAGACATTATCTGAAATGAAACACCTTGAAGTCTTCATTGGTTAAAGGAGGACATTTCAACTCTAGACTTTATCAATAATTAAAACTGCACCACCTCCCTTGGAATGAAAGCACTTTGTTTCTTTGTTTATAAACAGAAGATTTCCTGTAAGTAAGACTGGTCTAAGAACCCACTACCTAGTTAAGGAAGACCCTAAACTCCTTATTCTCCTATGTGCTATCATTACAGACATGTACCACCATGTCCAATTTATGTGAACTAGTGATGAATCCTAGGGCCTCCATGTATGTCAGGCCAACCTTCTACCAACTGAATTACATCCCTAGTCCCTGGTATGTGGATGACAGCTTTAAAATACTTTTTAAAATGAAAGACTCCTTATGTTGACATCAAGAGGAAGATGATTTACTTCCTAACTAAGATACAAATTTACCAATATTCTCCCCTCTTCTCACACTTAGGAACCTGAATTGTATTAAAGTTTTGCCAATGGGAGTATGTGACCTACTTTGAAATTCAATTATAATGACATATCTACCCTTTATTCCCTCATAAGGTCTGCAGATTTGGGGCTCAGTTCATGTAAAATGCAATAAGCTTGTCTTTCTATCACAGAGCATAGGTAAAAATACACACAAAGCATTTTTAGATATTATTATAAAAATATTCAGGCGAAAGTGAAATTATTTCATGACAACATTTGGACAGAATTTTGACAACTAAACATGCCTCAGATGTAATTGTACCCACACTTTTTCTTACAAATCAGTGAAAGCCTCAAATTTTTAGGTTCTCACTAGAGAGATCACATTGGTGTCTGGGTGTTTTTGTTTTGTTTTTTCTTCTCTCTTCTGTCATTCTCCAGTATTAGAGAGAGAGGGAATGGGCTAGAGATTTTTTTTTAATCTACGGAAAAACAAAAAACCTAGCATAGCTAAGACAATCTGATAAAGGAACTTCAAAAGGCTTCACCATTCCTGACTTCAAACTTTACTATTGAGCTATAGTAATAAAAACAGCATGTTATTGGATAAAAACAGACAGCTGGATCAATGAAATTGAACTGAAGACCTTGACATAAATTCACATACTTACAAACACCTAATTTGTGACAGAGAAACTAAAATTATACAATGAAATATAAGAAAGCATCTTCAACAAATGGTGCTGGCATAACTGGATATTTTCATGTAGAAGAATTCAAATAGATCCATATTTATAGCCTTGCACAAAATTTAAGTCCAAGTGGACTAAAGACCTCAACACAAATCCAGTTACACTGAACCTGAAGAGAAAGTGATAAGTAGCCTTGAATACGTTAGCACAGGAGACCACTTCTCTAAATATAACACCAATAGTGCAGACACTGAGATTGACAACTAATAAGTAGGACCACCTTAAACTGAAATGGGGTATAGATTTAAACAGAGAGTTCTCAACAGAAGAATCTCAAATGGCCAAGATACACTTAAAGAATTGTTCAACATTCTTAGATATGCAAGGAAATTAGGGAAATGCAAATTAAAATGACCCTAAAATACTATCATATACCTGTTAGAATGGCTAAGATAAAAAACAATAATGACAGCCTATGTTAGAGAGGATGTGGAGCAAGGGGAACACTCCTCACTGCAAGTAGGAGTGCAAACTTGTACAGAAACTTTGGGAATCAGTATGGTGGTTTCTCAGAAAACTGAAAATCAATCTACCTCAAGATGCAGCTATAACAATCTTGGGCATATACCCAAAGGATGTTCAATTATACTACAAGGACACTTGCTCAACTACATTCATAGAAGCATTATTCATAATAGTCAGAACCTGGAAACAACTTAGATGCCCTCAACCAAAGAATAAATAAAGAAAATATGGTACATTTACACAATGTAGTATTACTCAGCAGTAAAAAACAATGACATCCTGAAATTTGCAGGCAAATGGATGTAACTAGAATAAAACATTGAGTGAGGTAACCTAGACCCAGAAAGACAAAAATGGTATGTACTCACTCATAAGTGAATATTAGATGTAAAGCAAAGAATCACCAGGCTACAATCCATAATCCCAGAGAAGCTAGGTAACAAGGAGGCCCCCTAAGAAGGACAGATGAATTTCCCTGGGAAGGAAAAATAGATGAGGTCTCCTAGGTAAACTGGGGATGAGAGGAGGGTGGGAGGGTGGGAACATGATGAGTGGGGTTGGTCGAGTTGGGGACAGTACACAGGAGAGCAATGCAAGAGATACCTTGATAGAGAAGGCCATTTGAGTGTTAGAGAGAAACATGGTGCCAGGAAAACTCCCAGGAATCTACAAAGATGACCCCAGCTAAAACACCTAGCAATAGTGGAGAGGGTGCCTGAAATGGTCTTCTCCTATAATCAGATTGGTTTCTACCCTAATTGTCAACAGAGAGCCTTCATCCATTTTAACTGATAGAAACAGATGCTGATATCCACAGCTAAGCACTGGGCAGAAGTCCAGGAGTCCAGTTGACGAGAGGGAGGAGGGATTGTATGACCATGGAGGGGGTCAAGATCATGATGGGGAAACTCACAGAGACAGATGACCTGATCTAATGGGAGCTCAGGGACTCTGAACTGACACCTAGCAAGTGTGCTTGGGATGGACTTAGGCCCTCTGCATGTGGGTGACAGCTGTGTAGCTTGGTCTGTTTGGGGGGCCCTAGCAGTGGGATCAGGACCTGTTCCTAGCAAATGAGCCAGTTTTTATGAAACCTATTCTTCCATACAGGGATGCCTTGCCCAGCCTTGATGCAGGGGGAAGAGCTTAGTCCTGCCTCAATAAGATATAACATGGGAGGATCATTTCTTTCTAAAAGGTGGAGGAGTGGACGGGAAATGATGAGAAGGGAATGGGAAAAGAGGAAGGAAGGAAAACTGTAGTTAGTATATTGAATAAATGAAAAAAATAATAACAAAAAGAAAGAAAAATTTCTAAAAGATTTTTTCTCATCTAATACATTGCTAAAACAAGAAGTTAATAAGGTCCCAGAATAAAAAAATACATAATTTAATTCTGGTCCTGTATTTCAATAGGAAACAAACTGGCATTTTCTCTTGTCAGCTAATGAAACAATTGGGGATTATCATGGGATGAAAAATGGACAAATTAACAGCTTCATCCAGAGCCGGCGAAACTGTTCTCCCCTTTAACTGATGACTTGGCAATTCTTTATTCTGGAAACTGGTTTTGAATACTCAGAGGGGAAAGCGTGGAGAACTATGGGTAACTCTATTAAGGATGGTATTATTTATTTATTTGTTTATTTATTTTATTTCCATAGGTATAAGAAATGTGCGTCAAAGGCATAGAAAATACTGTTCTTGTTCAAGATAACTGTTTCCTTTCTTATCATCATAAGGTTATTTCTAGAAAAATCTTTGCAACAAAAAGTTAAAAGTTTAAAAATTATACAACCTTGAGATGCAGCATAAAAATTAGATTCCCCGGAACACGCCAGTCAATTTTATAGATAGTGACTCATCTCCAGAGTTAGATATTTGAGTGTTTAAAAAAATGGGGTTTTTAGCCACCAAAAGTAACTTATGAGATCCAATATAAGAACGACAACTCGTCATTAAATGCACTCATGTGAATAGTGTAACATGGAGTCTGAGGTCATGGGTATTAGTGTCACATATGCCAGGATCAAGACTTCATCTGGCCATGTATTAGCTTTATTGCTTTGTATTAGCTATTTCACCAAAAGTAACTGAATCAGAGCTATTGAACAGGCACCAGGGAAGTGTCTCAGATAAATTAGCTTGCTTAGGCATGAGACCCTGAGTTTGTAACTCCAATGCCCACATAAAAAGCCAGCATGACAGAGTGCACCTGTTGCTTATACTGGGGCTCACGGACTCCTCAGCTCACTCAAGAAAGAAAGAACTCTAAGTTCAGTGAGAGACCTTATGTCAAGTGAACCAGGTTGTGAGTGACAGAGAATGGCAGCATCATCCTCTGGTTTCTACATACACCAATATGTACACACATACCTACCTACATGCATGTGCACATACATATACACCATATGCACATACACATTTTTTTAAGTTTTAAATAGTAAACTATTATCTAAATAAAATTGTACATGTCTTAGTCACTGTTTTTTGTTTGTTTGTTTGTTTTTTGCTGAAAAAAGACACCATGACCAAGGTAGCTTATAAAGGAAAAGCATTTATTTGGGAGCTTGCTTACTGTTTCAGAAGATGAGTCCATGGTCATCATTGTGGGGATCTTGGTGGCAGGCAGAAGGGCAGACAGACAGCACTGGAACAGTAGCAGAGAGCTCGCATTTTGAGACAGCAATCATAACAGAGAGAGAGATAAAGACAGAGAGACAGAGAGACAGAAACAGAGACAGAGAGACAGAGACAGAGAGAGGTAACTGGGAATGATGTGAGCTCTTGAAACCTCAGAATACTCTCCCAGGGACACATCTCTTCCAGCAAAGCCACACCTTCTAACCTTTCTAAAATGGTTCCACTAATTGGGGACCAAGTATTCAAATATATGAGCATTTGAGTGGTGTTCTCATCCAAACTACCACAACACATTTAAAATGCTTATCAAAATGCTTATTTAAATACTTAATTAGATGAACTGGTAAGTACACATTTAATAGATACTTTTTTATCATAACAACTTTTTGCTTAGCAAGATAGCCATAATATTTTTGTGATTAAAAAATATCATTTGGAGAAGTACAGAGAGCTAATGGTCTCATATATCTGGGTCCTACATTTATCTCTACATGTACACATACAGGAGTTGGCTAAAAGAAGATTACTCAACATGATATTCCCAGCATGCATGGTTCTTTCATTGTATTTTTCTCTGCGAGTCATCTTGGAAAAGTCATTAAGGTGACTGCAAAACCAATGCTTAGCAAACAGGCTATGACATGTTGCCAAATATTAAGCTAAGGACATACTAGGGATAGAGATTAGGCAGAGAGGGTAAAGCAGAGATGCACAAATGTGTAGAACTCTTTCCAAGTGATAAAAACTTCAAAGGCTTGTTCCTCTACTCATTAGGTCCCAGGAGGAAAGTTCGTCATTATTCTGGGGCTTCCATAATACTGTGTTCCCATGAACACCCATGAGACAAGCCATGCCATAAAAATAGCCTTATTACCCATATCAAATGGCCCCCTGGAGTGCCTCTGCTACCTAACAGCTATAAACATGCCTTATAAACACAATGAAAAAGTAGTTCTCTTTGGAGAACTGAACCCTGTTCCTTACCAATGTATTCATGGTGCGAAGGGCACAAAGACTGACATGACACAGAATTCAATATCATGGGACAATTCTATGACTTTGTGTGGACAACTAGGGTAATACTTCAACTACTCATTAGTATGCAATAAAGTTATTCATTGCAATCTATGATGAGACATCTCTAGGCCTTTTACTGCATTTAAATCTTTCTTGGTGGTTTGGGGGAGATGATTGACCAAGCAGTGTTTCCTGGTCCCTGGGGATTTACACCTTTCCCTTCATATTCATGATCCTCTTGAAGCTAAGCTGATGGCTATCAGCAAGATATGATCTGCCCTAGTAGACTCAAATAATTTAGCATCCAAGCCCCCAAGAACACACCAGGGGAAAATGTGTGTATGTGTGTGCTTGGCTAGATTACTCATGGGGGAATTCACACAACTCTGTGGCAGGAGGAGCAAGGTAAAAGAGTTGCTCACTGGTTAGAGCAGTGTTAGCCATGACTATGAAGTTTTAGAATTAAAATATAAGCTTATTGACACACACATATCATGAATATTTTTTCCTACAAGTGCATCATGTAATAGCCCCCATCCCCTTCCTACTATTTGGTATTGGTTGTTTTTATTGTATGCTCTTTTGGGAGGCCTACCACTCAAATAAATCACACATGAAGATTTATTTTTTCTTACAAATTCCCAGCCTTTGCTTGGCTTTTTTTCTTGCCAGCTTTTCTTAACTTTAAATTATCCCATCTACTTTTTGCCTCTGAGCTTTTATCTTTCTCTATTTCTGTATACCTTTCTTGCTTTCCTTCTCCATGGCTTGCTGTGCAGCTGGGTGGCTGGCCTCATAAGTACTCCTTCTTCTCTTGCTCCTAGATCTTTTCTTCCCAGATTTCTCCTTCTATTTATTCTGTCTGCCTGCCAGCCCTACCTGTCCTTTCTCCCATCTCACTATTGGCCACTCAGCTCTTTATTAGACTAATCAGGTGTTTTAGACAGGGAAAGTAACACAGCTTCACAGAGTTAAACAAATGCAACATAAAAAAATATAGCACATATTTCCATCATTAAACAGATCTTCCAGAGCATAAACAAATTTAACTCATCTTAAAATACTATTCCACAACAGCTATTTTCATTCATTACTGCAGAAAGTCTTGCTTCTATTTCCAAGTCCTGAACACACACACAATTGTCTATACAAAGTTTAGGCTCCATCAATGAGAGAAAACATATGAATTGACTTTCTTTTTTTTTTTTTAAACTTTATTTATTTATTTACCTTGGTGTTTTGCCTGGAACTGGAACTACAGATAGCTTTTACCTGCCATGTGGGTGCTGGGAATCGAATCCGGGTTCTCTGAAAGAGCAGACGGTGCTCTTAACCGCTGAGCCATCTCTCCAGCCCCCCCATGAATTGACTTTCTGAGTCTTAATACTTAATACAATTTTCAGCTTTATCCATATCCCTGCAAATGACACAATTCTGTTCTTTGCACCTATATTTTCTTCTATTAGTTTGAGACTTCTGGGTCTTACAGTAAATCTTTGAGGCATTTTGAGTTCACTTTTGTAGAAGATGCAAGACAGGGATCTAGTTTCATTCTTGTATATGTGTATGTCCAGGTTTCCAGGCTCCTCTGGCTGAAGAAGCTATGTTTTCTCCAGTGAATGTTCTTAACATCTGTGTCAAACATAAAGTGTCTGTAGTTGTGTGGGTTTATTTCTAGCTTCTCAGTTATTTCTTATCAATTTATACAATTCTGAGTCTAGGCTACACTGCTTTATGTGTCTTGAAACCAGGCACTCTGATGCTTCCATCACTTGTATTTGTTCCAGAATGTGCTAGCTCTGCAGGATGCTTTGTGATTTTAGATGAAATTTAGAATTCCTTTTCCCATTTCTGTGAAGACTTTCTTTGGAGTTTTGATAGTCCTGATTCCTCAGATCATATTTAGTAGCATCACCATCTTCACAGTATTCTTCTGTCGATCTAGGAGCACAGGAGGCCTCTCCACCTTCTACAATCTTCAATTTCTTTAATGTTTTATATTTTTCATTGTAGAGGATGCTCACCCCCTTGGTGAGATTGGTGTCAAGTATTTCTTTGAAGTTATCATGACTGGACCACTACCTGATCTCTTCCTCAATGTATTTGTTACAGGTATATAGTAATTCCACCAATTTTATATGTTAATTTTGTGTCCGTCTTCTAAGAGTTTTCTGGTGGAATCTGTAGGATTAGTCTTTATGGCACCCTTCGCTCTATACAATGAAGAAGCACTAGTAAAAAAATTTAAACATAAAAATTTCTTGAAGACAAAACAATGTAATTGATGTGTCACGATGTACACCTTAAATACACACAATGCTGTCAAGTTAAAAAGAAATAAAACTAAAGTGATGTAAGATGAATTTTAATTAAAATTATTTAGTACCAAGCTGGGGTTTTGGTTTCAAAGGCTAATAATAAATTGCTCTTTTAAAATTTATCTTCACTCTTAGGTGTGGGAATCATATCACAGATGGAGAGTATAATGAGACAAGCCCCGGCTGGTGTGTACTGAGCCTCCAAGTCAAGCTGTGCCCAGCAGGGCTGCACAGCAACTCTTGCAGGTAGATGATGCCTGCTCTCCTCCTCCTTGTTGTCTGTGTTAAGCAAAAAGGCAGCATATGTGATGATCAGTGGCAACTGAAGTCCTGGACCACATCAGCATTTCTAGAGGCTCAAAATAGAAACCATGTGAAATGGCCCATTATGTTGTTTATTTAGGGTGGGGAATGGCACACGTATGAATCATTTACACACTCTCTCTCTCTGTCTCTCTCTCTCTCTCTGTCTCTCTCTCTGTCTCTCTCTCTCTCTCTCTCTCTCTCTCTCTCTCTCTCTCTCTCTCTCTCTCTCTCTGTGTGTCTGTCTAGTGTATGTGTGTGTGTGTGTGTGTGTGTGTGTGTGTACCCATGCCTCAGTGCACACATGTGGAGGTCAGAGGACTACCTGGGCTTTCAGGCTTTCAGTCCTCACCTTATGCCTTACTAGGAACACTGTCTTTTTCTTGCTCCTGCACAAGCCAGTATAGCTGACCCATGAGTTTCAGGGGTTCTCCTGTTTTACCATACACGTCTGAGATTACAGACATGTTTTGTGTATAAAGATCTGCCCCTAAGTGTTTAAAGTCTCTGATGCTGTAAACAAAGAAGTAAAATGAAAATTATGGAGGAGACAGTGTGTTGGCAGAGGCATGCCGCTTTACACAGGATATCATGGCTCCCGTAGAATAGGCATGTCCTGATTCAAATGCCTAAATAAGTTATGCCACATTACTGAGGAGACTTGGAATTATGAAAAGATTATATCTTGAGAAAAAGATGCCCTGGATAACATGGATAAGTCCAGTATAATCACAGGATTCTGGATTAGGAGGTAAAACAGAGTTAAACAATAGAAACAGCTTATGTTGAAAAGTTGTGATTATTTGGTCTGGAAGGGGCCATAGACTGAAGAATGTAAATAAGCCATGGACAGTGCAAAGACAGGAGCTAGAGAGAAGGCTCCCTCAGTAAAGGCTTTGTTCTGCAAGCATGAGGATCTGAGTTCAAATCCCCTAGAACTTACTTTTTTAAAAGTAGAGGCACATTCCCTACAGAGGAACACCTGACCCAGTCTTGATGTTGGGATAAGGAAAGCAGATCTGCCTGGAATGGATGCTGAACTAAGCCTAAGCCACCTTGGGACCTTGGGGCCTTGGGATCTCCTGCCCTTGCTGGGGAGGAGATAAAGTGATGGGGAGAAGAGTGAGTGATGGGGAGGGGTGGGAGATGGAAGGGAGTCTGAACAAGGGGATACATTGATAAAAAATATGACTTTATTCATAAAAAATAATAAAAAAAGTAGGAGCACACACTTGTAGTTCCAGAGCTGGGAAGGCAAGGACAAAAAGGTCCCTGGGGATCTCTGACAAGCCAGTCTGCTCTAATTGGTGAGCCCCAGATTCAGGGAGAGAACCAGTTTAAAAAAGTAGATGGAGAATTACAGAGGAAAATACTCAGTGTTGTCCTCTGGCTTCCACATACATGTGCACACATGTGTATGCACTTATATGTCTGAACATAAACACAAACGTGCCCACACAGACAACTGAAAATCTTGAAAAACAGAAGCAAATGATTCTTTCTAGGGGAATCTACAAACAATGCAGATGTGCCCACTGAAGGCAACCAATTGAAACCATTCTGAATTTGATCTGTAGAACTGTAAGATGATGGTACTGTGCTGACTTATAACAGTAGTCACAGGCAACCAACATGGTGGTCAGCAATGGCTGTCACTGAAGAAGTGACGTCTGGATGAAGATCTAAAAGGAAGACAGGGGTTACCTCACCACAAGCCTCAAAGTAACAAAGCCAGCCAGCTATAGCCGCAAAGCTCCAAATGGAAGGACAAAGCAAATCTTTTTTTAAATTTATAAACTGATCATTTCAGGTATTTTGTTACTGCAACAGAAAATGAACTAATCTGAGGAATTACTGAAAGGCAAGACTCAGTTGTGGCTATGGTTAGATTGTCAAGGACTAAATTACAATACAGAGACCACTTAGCAGGCCAGTCTATCCACTAGAAAACAATGAGAACTTAGAAGATGATGGCAGAGGCAGAGGCTCTCCAGGCACTTGGGACACAAGTCATTTTAGTTGTGAGGTTGAAAGAGATTGTAGCAATAGGGAAAAGAAAACCCAGTGGAATAGTGGAGAAATTACCACAATAATTTGGGCAACAAATCACAAGTGCTTGGACCTCAGATCCAGGAGGACATGTTAGATGTGGAATCTAAGTTCAAGGTAGAGCTGAGGGAATTTTCTGATGCCTGGGAAGAATGGACATTTACATAGGATGAAGCACCACAGCAGCGGCTTTTCCTCATTTTTTCTCTCTCTAATCACCAGCTACAGGCAGCTTAAATCTTCACCCTGAGAGAGCTGCCTGCCTGATCCATTTCAACAATTTACTAGATTATTCAGAACAACAAGAGAGAAGGCTTTGATAATTACAATCAAGTTGGGCTCTCAAATAATGCCTATACTATGACTCTCAACCCATTTTTCCTACATTTCATCAGAACTATTCAAGAAGAAAGTTTTAAGCGATTGGGGAAATGGAGAGCTCGAAATTCTGGCACAAAGACTCCAAGATGTTCACAGTATCCAGTCTAAGCTTAAATTCTGGATGTCTAAGAGGCTGTGGGGTGTGGTGAGCCCTTGTCAATGTTTCAATAATCTTGGCAGAAACTGCCTTGAAGCTTTTTCTTCCACTATTGCTGATACATTCACTGTCTGGCTTGTGTTACCTTAGAGTCCCTCTGTGTGGTCCAAATTATTCTAGCCAGTAAACAATTAATAAAAATAAGAAAATCAATCATCACTTAAGAAATGCAATTTGTTTGAAAAATAATCTTTAAAGCCAAAAAGACAGTAAAAAGAAGAATAGAGGATGAGAGCAGAGAGGAAGAAAGAAGTTTGGCCAGTGTGGGGGTGGTTGGTTGAGGATCAGGCAATTCACTTGGCATCCTGTCCTGTACCATGAAGATAGTGAAGTCTGGTCCACCATTCCTCAACCCCCACCAGCACAACAAGCAACTGTGGATCACCAGACCAGTATCCTCTTTCCCATCTCTATCTAATGACAGCTCCTGACATTTATGCAGGATCCATGTCATACCAGGCTCTAGGCTATCAAGTTTAGGGGTTGTTGGGATAAATTTTGTTACTTGCAGATAATGTGTATCTGAGGCAATCATTTAATCAGAAAGCCACAGTCACTATGATTGCCTCAATGCTGAGTGTGTGACTCCATCCAGAAAAATCTGAGGCTTTTGCTGGAAGGACCAAGCACCATTGTGAGTTCTAGACTCTGAGAGGTGCCTACACCTAGAATTTTTGACCCTTGCTTGCCTCCTTTAGGAAAAGCCTGATGGATAAATGGAGCTGTCAAAAGAGCTAGACCTTGATATGAACCAGCAGCCTGAGCCATGCTCTCTCAGTCATTTTCCCATCACAGAAAGAAAACTAGGATTAAGAACTAAATAAGGATCCGATCAGCCAGTGACCCCAGCTGCTACCTGAGACCCACAGACCCTCAGCACCTATTGGACCAAAAGGTGAGTGACACTTCATCTAGCTCAGCCAGAGAACCTTCTCTCCATTACCCAGGCCCTGGAATACAACACTTAGAATCCTACCCCCAATCACCTCCCCTCTAAATTCAGGCCAGCAAGGAAAACCCCTGAAATAAAATGTATTTCACTGGACAACCCCATCTACAAATCCTGCCCCAACCTCCAATCCATCTCATCACCCAGTGACCTTGGTGCCTACCTGAGACCCACAATTTTCCAGGACCTATTGGATCAGGAGGTCCTATAGAATCCAGCGCTCCTTCTGGATTAAGAGCTCATATTGGACAAGATTGGACATAGAATCAGCAAGCTTTTATTGCACCAAAAACAGCTCACTGTGACACAAAATACATTACCTTCAAGTGGACCAAGAGCCCAGATTGGGCCAAGAGAGACTTCCTGAGACACAGACACAGCCAGAACAGATTGTACCAAAATCAGCTTCCTGAGATACAGTTAGGACTCTAAGCAATAGTGGAGAGGGTCCCTAAACTGGCCTTTCCCTGTTATCATATGAACGACCATCCTAATTGCCATTATAGAACCTTCATCCAGCAGCTGATGGAGACAGATGCAGAGATCCTTGGCTGAACATCAGGCTGAGCTACTGGTCCAAATGAATAAAGGGAGGAGAGATTACATGAGTGGAGAGATCAGGATTGTGATGGGGAGACCCATAGAGTAGGCAGTCCTGTACTGTTGGGAGATTGCAGACTCTGAAATAACAGCTGATGAAACTTCATGGAACAGATCTGGACCCTCTAAATGAAAATGACAGTTGAAAGGCATGGGCAGTTTCTGGAGCTTCTTGCAATTGGACCAGATTCTATTCAGGGTCCATGAACTGGCTTCTAGAAGCCCATGCCTAGTGGGAAAACACCTTTCTCAGCCTTGATACTGGGGTGAGAGACTCAGCCCTACCTTAACTGGGTATACCAGGCTGAATTGACTTACCTTGAGATTCCCTGCCTTGCCTTCTCTGGGGAGTGAGCAGGGCAGGAGAGGGGCTGGAAAAAGGGATGGGACAGGGAATGGGTATGTAGTGGGTATGGAAAAAGTTATTTTAAAAACAAAAAAATTATAAAAAGAACTAGATGAATAGGGGCTGAAGTGTGGCTCAGTGGTTAAATACTGGCTACTCTTCCAGAGGAACAAGATTCTGTTTGCAAGGCCTGCATGATGTTTCACAACTGTATGTAACTCCAGTCCCAGGGGATCCAGCACCTTCATCTGTCTTCTGCAGGTACTAAGCACTCACATGGTGCACAAACATACATGCAAAGACCTCATAACATAAATAAGTAAATAAGTCTGAATATTTTAATTGCTTATATGTGTGTATGTCTGTCTAGGTGTGTAAGGATGTGTCTGTCTGTCTGTTTAGGTGTGTTCATTTGTGTGCAGATGCCAGTGCAGGCTGGAGGTATCAGGTCCTTTGGGAGGTGGAGTTACATGAGGTCCTGAGCTGCCTGGTGTGGGTGTGGGAAATGAACTCTGGTTCTATGCAGGAGCAGTCAGTGCTCTTAACTACTGCAGCCCAAACATTTGAAATAATAATAGTAATAATAATAATAACTAAATGGCCATTTTGGAGTTGTATTTCTCTCACTCACTGATGTAGAACAAGTCACTTAGTTTTGGCAATTACATAAAAGCTAATTTATGATCAAGGCTGATGGTGGAAATAATAAAAGTCTTAGAGTAATTTGGGATGTATAATGTGATGTAAAGAAAAATAAGGGTAAAATGAAGCTGTTATGGTTGGCTCTTGTCTCTGTCCACTATCTAATGAAGGCAAGCAGGGAAATCGTTGAATGGCTGGAGTCAGTGAGGCCGAGTACATAAATCATTGAGAGCTGTTGACTGTACATAATTACTTCATTACTGCACTTTTATGGTGGACTGTGTTTGGCACCTGTACTCTAAGGGGCATGTATGTCTCCCACTAACACTTTTTGCATGTGTATTATAATCACCCCATAGAAACCTGTGTAGTGTGAATACACATGTGTTTATCTCTTTTCCATTAAACTTGAATAGGGCAGGATCATTATGAACTGTCATCCATTATAGGAGCATGTGAGTCCCTCAACATTTGCATATGAATAACTGAAAGAGATTTATGATTCTATCTTAGAACATTAAAAGGTTTTGTTGCATAAATTACACTAATCTGTCCGAGCCACTCTGGCTCTCTCTGCTGCCTGTCTGTCAGATGGGCTTGGATTGTCTCTGCATTCCACTGGGAATAGAATAAGCAGCCACAGATATTAACAGGTACTGGCATTTCAGGGCATTTTGAAGTTCTGCATTTTTCAAGTGTTTGCTGCTGACACTGAATAGCCATAGCTCCCAAGACAGCAGCTCAGCCTCCCCAAGTTCTGTGTAATTTGGCATCTTAAAAGCAATAGTCTAAACAAGACTCTGTGCAGCTGTGAGTTTCAACTGAGTGCAAACAAAACAACAACAAAAATCTCTTAACACATCTCTGAGAGAGGGCTCTAAAGCATGGCACAGCTCACAATAGCTAGGATGAAATAATATACAAATAGCTAAGGTTAATCACTATGGGAATCCATCGTCTCCACCTTCAAAGTCACTCTGAATATTACAGATTTCAGATCCTGAGATCCAAGCCTTGAAATAATTCTATCTAAAAGTATCCATGCTTCTCCTGTACCATTATTCCTATGTACTGATGCTCTTCAAACACATGACTGACCTCTAGAGTACTAGGGGTTCTATGCTGTAAATGGTTTCTGACCCACTTTGGGCCAGAGGTCTGATCTGCTCGAAGTAGCTTTACCTCCCCCCACACACCAAAATGACTCAAACACTTATATTAATCTCATGCTGTTTGGCCTATGTCTCAGGCACATTGCTAGCTAGCTCTTTCATCTTAAGGCAACCCATTTTTATTAATCTACCTGCCATGTAACTGTGGCCATGCCTTGCCTGGGCCCCTTCCAGTACTAGATGTCCCATCACTTCCCCATGTCTGAGGAAGGCAAGCAAGGATGTAAGAAGCATGTTGCTTCCACTCTTCAAGTAATGTCTCTGATGACCTGAACTCAGTGACGGCACAACCCTGTAGCTCTTTCCAGCCTGGACCCAGACTACCCCTGAACCCAGTTCTCAGCCATGAGACCCTTAGTGTTTGTTTATCTGGATACTACTCTGAGCTAACAGTTTTTATTAAAATAAATAAATAAAAGAATATGGCCAAATACTATGATACAATCAATCTTAGTAAGTTCACTACATGCCTTTCTTTGCAGCAAGAAATGCAAAAGGGCCATAGAGAGAATTGAGTAATTTCAACCTCAGAAACAACCTATGTGATAATTTTAGTTGTCAATCACCTTCTAGATGAAGTGATTTTGTCTGAAACAAATGATAAGTGTCATTTGATATCAGGAATGTGATGAGCAAACAAATTGTATATATATATATTTTTCAGGGACTGAAAATAATATTTAACCCTAGGTTGAATCCTCACCATGCCATATTTAAAGCTGGTGGCCTTGGCCACACTGTTTACCAAATCTAAGACTCTGAAGCCCTTAACACTGAAGCACAGGGGTGGGGGGATAACATGAAAGTAAGAAAACTCTGTTTCAGAAACTTTTATCATCTTCTTTTATTGAACTAGTCTCCCTCATTGATCAGGATAGCAATGATCAATTGCAGGTGCCTGTTGTTCACCTGGTGTAGATGGAGCACTGTACGGTCATATGCAAAACTGCTTAACTACAGCCCAGTCCTTATACTTTTGTGAAGAGCAACCATCCTTGTCCTGGTGATATCTCCCAGAACACTTTGAAGGACCTTCTCCTTAACCAACAGGGCTGTGATAAAACCAGAGCGTCTGAAGGATGCCTCCCAACCTATAAAACTCCATCCAACCTTGTTGTACAATGAAAAAACACTGAGGAATAAAAATTTGCATGAATATATAACATATATTTGCATATATATTAATATAAATAATCTATGTATCATAGATAATGTGTAATTCATGGTATATAGTAAATGATTAATGATTGTACATTATGCAAGGACACTTGATTCAGGAAGCCTACAGAATGTACAAACTTATAGACCCATCCTAAGTTAAGAACTCAAGTTAAATATATCTCTAATATCTATAATTATTGACCTAAACTCAAGCAAATAAATTTATATAAGTAAGTGTAAATGACGCTCAAAAGCTCAGGTGCAGCGACATAAGATCTGGAGATTTGGTGGTAATTCATGAGAAAAAAGCTTAAACATCCCTGTGAAGCTGCAAGAAATGTACTATGTGTGGTGAAGACACATGCAGTCAGGTGCATCTCTCAGCATAGATTTCATGGTGACAAACATGTCAATGATAGAGCATTGCAATGATTGTGGGACCATTGTCACTTGTAGTTGCTGGGAATTGAACTCAAATCTCTGGAAGAGCAGTCAGTGCTCTTAACCTCTGAGCCATCTCCTCAGAATGCTATGGATGTGAACCCCAATCTTTAAGATGTTTCAGGCCATGCCTAAAGGCTACAGCTTCAAAGGTCATAGGTGAGTCCCATACCTAAGCTGGCCAAGAGGTCACACCCTTAGGTCAAGAAGATACAGTTGAATCCCACTACACTCACTATTTACAATATATCTTCATTGTGAGTCTGGTTAGATTCATACTCCATGAAGGAATCTGTGCAGACACCAGCCAGATGGCTCATCTGACATGGTGCAGATTTGGGTAAAGTTTGCAGCAAGTAGAAATGGGCAAGATGAGCTCTAATGTCTTGCACAAATCAAAAACAAAATCACATGCAAAATGCAGTCCAGATTCCTGATCACATAAGAAAACATGTGTGGGGCAGGAATCATTTCAGTCAAATCTAGACAGGAAAGGAATGCACACCCTACAAACTCTTGTGTGTGTAAGACCCACTTTCGGTTAGAAATGCAAATTTACCCTGTTAAACAATATAACATAACTGCAACAAACTGAGTGACAGGTATCTATGAGGTCTACCCAATTCATTATTCATAGAGAATGCCTTGTCTGAAACAAGTGATAGATGTGTTATCCATCAGACTGTCCCTGGTATGCAAATGATGCCACAATAACAGAAGTAATTTGATCTCATTGTTTGGATCACTGTTTTCTTGTTTGCAAAGTGTGTGGTGCAGAAATATCTGATTTAGCAAACACCACTGTAATAACTGTTGCAGGATGATCAATAGACGCTAAAGTTAGTGAGCAACAGAACAGAATACCCAGAGAAAAAAGATCAGTAGTTTCTGGTAGCTGAAGGAGGGAGTAATGAGGAATAATATCTAATGGGTTCTGGTTATTTCCTTGAGTCACAAAAATGTTCTGGACTCAGATAGTGACCATAGCCACACAACTTTGTGAATATAGTTTTAATGTAATTGACTTGTACACATTAGGGAGTTAGGTTTTACGGTCCATGGATTGTATTTCAATAAAAAGCACCTAATAAAATTGAAGGAACAGAGAACAATGAGAAGCAAGATACTTATATGGTCTTCAAACCTCTGGCACTGCATGAAACTGGACTAGCCCCTCCATGTGAGGGAGACAGTTGTGTAGCTTGGTCTGTTTGAGGGGCCCCTGGCAGTGGGATAAGGTATAGTGATATATTGTGTATTTAATAAAGTTTGCCTGAAAATTAGAAGACAGAGCTAAACCACATTTAGTTATGAAGGTCAGGGAGTGGTGACCCACACCTTTCATCCCAGCACTCAGGAAGCAGAGAGCCTCTGGATCTCAGTGAGTTCAAGACCAAACAGGCCAGACATGGTGTCATATACATTTAATCCTAGCACTAGGAATGTTGAAACAGGAAATGAGATAGCTTGGTGAAGAAAGAGAGGCTGGAGTTTAGCCTTTCACCTGGGATCCCATTCCCTTTCAGCTAAAGACTGAAAGGATTCAGTCTAAGGATTTATGGAAACAGATATGAGGAGATGACTGGGTGAGAAGTGACTATGATTTATTTCTCTGTCTCTCTGATATTTCATCTTTTCCCCCAATATCTGAATATGGGTTCTTATTATAAGATCAAGTAGAATTCATGCAATAATCAGAATCTATCCCTAGCAAATGAGCTAGCTTTTTGGAGCCTATTAGCTATGGTGGGATACTTTGTACAGCCTTGATACATGAGGAGGGTCTTGCCTCAGTTAAATATACCAGGCTTTGCTACCTCCCCATGGGAAGCCTTATCTTTTCAGAGGAGGAAATGGGGTAGATAGGTAGAAGTTGCCTGGGGGAGGAGGTGGGATAAGAGGGAGATCTGTGGTTCATATGTAAATGGATCAAAATTTTTCTTAAAAATAATAAAAACAAAAAGGCCTCTGGCACAGAGTACTCATGAACTTCAAAGAACAATGAAGAGTTGCCATACAGAAAGCAGTGCAATAACATCATCCCCAGGTCATCAGAGTGAATGCCTCCAGGACTAGAACCAGGCACACAGTGTGCCTCCTCATCTGAAGCACAAGATCACATCTGTGGTATGTTCCTAATAATGTATGACTCAGATTCCCAGAAACCATTGACAAGCATGAGAACATCCAAAGTTGGCATTCTGACAAATAGCTCCAAGGACCTTCAAAGGCATTGAGGTGACTGAGGTGGGGTGAATTGGGGGCCCTATTGCAAGGTGATTTTGTTTAGAATGATGTCTTGTTACTGGAGTAAGGACATTAAGATGAGGTCCTGTTGGACTAGGGTAATGCTAACACTTGATATGAGATGTCTGGGTATGATGTGAATACCTTTACACAATTAAAAAAAAAATTTGTTTTGGCCTATGGCAAAGCAGCTTAGAATCAGATGGGAAATCCAAGAATAAAGATACAGAGCAAGGAGGGTAGAGTCAGGAGAGATGCAATTCAGCTGCCCAAGAAGCAATATGTAAAGAAACTCAGGTAAGCCACAGGTCACGTGGCAAGACATACATGAATAGAAATTAGTTAAGATGCAAAAACTAGCTAACAATAAGCCTAAGCCATAGGCTAAACAGTTTGTAATTAATACAAGCCTTTCTGTGATTATTTGGGACTAAGCAGCAGTAGGACTTTGCGTGGATCTGAACCTCAGGGCTAGGCCAAAATAGACAAGTCAAAAACTTCTTACTAAAGATACCCAGCTGCTTTAGATCTTATGAAAGATCTAAAACAAAACAAAGCCAACAGTGAACCAGGCATGCTGGCAGGGCTTGTAATTTGAGCAGCCTAGAGACTGAGTAAGGAAAATGGGGGCTTAAGACCAGCCTGAGCTTTATAGTAAGACACTATATCAAAATAATGTGCGAGGGGTGGTGGTGGAGCTGGATAGATGGCTTTGAGGATAAGAGCACTGGCTGTTTGTTCAGATAATCTGAGTGTAACTCCCAGCAACCACATGGTGTCTCATAACCATCCATAATAAAATCTGGTGTTCTCTTTTGACAGGCAGAGATACATGCTGACAGAACACTATATACATATATACATAATAAATAAATCTTTTTTTTTTTAAGAGAAAAATGGAAGACACAAGGATTCAGAAAGAAGTTGCCCAAGTGCCGACAGAGGCAGAGTGTGCTACTCTGAAACACCACAGCTGCTGTGAAATGTAAGACAGACATGAAATAGATTTCCTCACAGTGTCTCAATGAGCCCACCCAATGAGGCCTGAGGCCTGTGACTCTGATATTCAGAACAGAAAGAGAATAAATTTCTATTGATATAAATTGTCAAATTTGGATGGATTTATATTATAAGCAGCATTCTGTGAAATTCAAGTAGTCAGGAAGCAGACAAAGATGTTGGACGAGTTGTACATGAGAAGCTAATGAGGATAGATGCAGCAGGACCTGGATCACACTCAGAGAAAAACACATCCAGAGGGTGTCAAATCTGTCAAAGCTGAATAAAATTTAGATTAGACAATAGTATTGTACCAGCAATGGCAGGGTGTTTCTTGAGATGAGTGAGGTTTCATGAAATGTGAGCATGTGCTAATCAGATACATGAAACACAGCATTTTTGGTAATTTTTATTTCTAAGTCGTTTTTTTTTTTTTTCCAAAGCAAATCATTTAAAAACTGGGGAAAAAAAAGGAAAAGAAACCCTTAATTGTAGAGCCAACATTAGGTAAGGGCACTTGTGAGTCTCTAAGAGGCCCCTGAGCTGTGATTCAAGCCCCATTTAAAACAAGGTCCCCATGTGCATCCGGCTCTCTCTGTCTTTGTCCTCTCTTGGGAGCTCCCCTATTTCACTTTCTTCCTTCCTTTCTTCCTCTTTATCTCTTTCTCTTTTTTCTTGCTCTCTCTGCTATTATAATCATAACCTTTCTGTTAATCATAACAATATTAATCTGACAATACAGCTCTCTTCTACATAGAAATAGTGTTAAGAGTCACCCACTATCCACGAATTCCTTCTGCCATGTTCTCATGGTCCCACATGCATCCATAGAAACCCGCTGTCAGAGAACTAGGTATATGTGAACCATGCCAAAATACACTCAGAATCTTATCATCACTGATATGGTTCTACCCTGAGCAAGTCATAGACACATTTTAAAGATCAAATTCAACGCTGTTAGAGCCAAGCTGATCCATGGCTTTCTTAGAGGTCCAGATGGAAGGGACGGACAAAAGGAACCTGGTCCTGTGTCCCTGTCCAGGAGCAGACTTGGCAAGGCCAGGCCAGTGGCTGGAGCTTTGAATAAGTTCTGACTTCAGAGCCTGGGATTTGGCTTGTCCCCCATGAAGAGTCTGGAGTAATCAGACACCCTTGAGATATCCTGTGTCCCATCGTACAACATTGCTTGATCAGCCTCCTGTGGACATTGTCTCATTGTGTGATAGTTTCTGCTGACTCTGTCTCAGGTCTCCCCTGGAAATAGTGTATAAGATGCTGTACTTCTTAATAAGCTTGCTTGGCATAAGATATAACTTGTGCAGGAAAGACCTCCTGACCCCAGCTTTCTGTCTTCTTTATCTTCTCATCTTCTAGCCCTCCCACTTAGGACATTGTCACTGAAGAGTGACCTGCTGGTCCAGGTCACTAAACAATTAAATTTTGTTGTAATGGCTTAAGAGTTATACAACTTCTACTTACATATGTATGCATATATGAACATATTATCACATAATACACATTATATATTACATATTATTTTACATATTGTATATTGTACATTATATATCTTATGTTATATATTGTATGTTAAATATTATGTATTAATTTGTGTATTCTTTAACAGATTACTTAATCTCTATGTGTCTCAGTATCCCATGTAGAAATAGAGGGGTCATCATATCTACCTCATAGGATTGCTTCAAAGGCAGTTGAAGTGATGTACAATTCATGATGAGTAATGAGTGCTTATAATGACTAACTGCTTAGCCTGGCTAGTGAGAGTGCAATCAGTGTGAAACTTGTCATCCAGAGTGAAGGTAAATGCCCTACTGTAACGAACATTTGGTCTCTGTTGAGGGAGGTCTAAGAGCATGTTAATGTATGTACATACAGGAGGAGGCCAGAGATCAACTTCAAGTATCATTCCTCAGGGGCTAGCCACCTTGTTTGTGAGCCGGGGTCTATAATGGAGATTTGAGAACCCCGATTAAGCGAGGCTGCTGGTCAGTGAGTCTCAGGGATCCTCCTGTCTCTGCCTGCCCACTGCTGGGGTTACAAGTGTGTGCTATGCCATGATGTTTATTTGAGTTTTGAAATTTGAACTCAGATCTCCATGCTTTCTTAGTAAGCACATTATCAACTGTGTCCTTGCTTATTTTGGCTACTTTTCTGTTGCTGTGATAAAACACTATATCTAAAGTAAGTTAAAGGAGAAAGAGTTCATTTTGCCATATGGTTGCAGAGGGATGGATGTACCTAATGGTTAGGGGAAAGCAGCAGATGTTGGGCCAGGAAGCTGAGAGATTTATCTCACCTGTATAGAAGAAAAAGAGAGGGTGGCTGGAAATGAAGCGAGAATATACATGGTCAAAGTCTGTCCCCAGTCATGTACTTCCTCCTGCAAGTCTCTATGTCCTGAACACTTCATAACCTCTCCAAACAATGCCACCAACTAGGAACAAACTTCAAATAGCTGAGCCTGTGGAGAACGGCTTCTCACTCAAACCACATTTCCCCAGCTCCTTTCTCTGCTTTTGAAGCAACTGTAAGCCCAACGACAGAATAACTGATGGTAAACAATGGGCAGTAGGATGAAAAGCTAACTAGTCTATGACTTCTTCCTCTGGGAGACAGAGCAGCAGCTGGACCTCAATACACAAAAGCAGCGTGGGTTTGCTTATTGACCAAAGTGGCCCTTCCTTTGTTGCTTTGCTTCTAAGGCAGATTCTCACTATTTAGTCTAGCTTAGAACTTACTAGGTAGCCCAAGCTTGCCTTAAACTTCCAGAAAGCCTCCTGCCTCTTCCTCTCACTTGAGAGGACGACACCTGTGAGCCACCAGACCTAGTTACACACCCGTGTTTGTGAGGAGAGCAACTCATGGCCAACTTGCTGAGTACCTTGCTGGTCTGACTGACAAGGAGGACAACCTTGCAAAATCTCTGCCTGCCAGCACTGTCCTCTAGAAAGCAGATGGACGCTGCCATGGGAATTTCTGAGGTTGTCCATAGGCTGTGGATGCTCCAAATGCATACATCTCTCTTTCATTCATCTCTTTTTCATAATTCATCTCTTCTCACCTTTTTCTACATGGTTTGGAAAGCTGTTTTCATCTTTAAGCCTAAAGTGGATGAAATGCTTGCTGAGGCAATCAGCTTCGTGAACTTAACCCATGTGGCCAAGAGGGAAGCCTGAGGTCTCTTTTATCTTCCTGTCAACTATGTCTACAGATCACCATTGTCTCTTTCAAGTGACTTTGGGCTCTGTGGGTGCTGAGAACATTACCCTGTTCCCTGCCAGCTCTGCTGAAGCAGGCACTGTGCCCACTGCCAACAGTGCAATTTGCCAGCAAAACATCCAAGCTGGGAAAAATGCACACACATCAGAAGATCCGCTAGGCACATCAGAAACCAGGCAAGGAACACATGCACAATTGTAATTCAAGTCGAGGCCACCCAGCTCTGTGGGAAGCCTTTGTGGGGAAAAAAAAAAAAAAAAAAAAACACAGCCTTGCTCCTCAGGTCATTCTGGGATCTCTCCAAAGGACATACAGCTGCTAAGAGATGCCTCAGGCACTCTGTAACACCCAGGGAGATGGAGCATTTTATTTCTCCTAGACCCTGAAGTGTTTCCTCCTACTCTGAGCTCCCTTTAGGGTTTTCTCTCCCTAAACACCAGCAGGGTAATCTTTCTTCTTGTCATCTCACCAGGGATGACACACACACAATTACCAATCTGGAAGAAAATATGCATTTCAAAGACCTTGCCCTCAAAATGATGTGACCTGGAGCTGATTGTTAGCAAATTCAGCAATTGGGCACCAGGAGTATGGGTTCCCTTTTCCATAGGCATGCTACGTGACTAAGAGGAGTTTACCTAGAGAATAAAAATGGGAGAAGGCGAGGGGGGGAGTCGGAGGAGAAGGAGAGAGAAGAAGAGGGAAGAGGAGGAGAAAAAGAAGGAGGAGGAGGAGGAGGAGGAGGAGGAGGAGGAGGAGGAGGAGGAGAAGGTGGCAGTGGTCAAGCCCCAATCCCTGCCTTCCCCATTCCCAGCAATGGTGCATCTGGCTGGGTGACTTAAACACTTGTGTTGCTTTGTTGCTGGCTTGTTTGTTTTAACTAGTATATAGCTAGTCTGTAATTGATGGAGATTTTTTATTGTCATTTAGATAAGCATTTTTTCAATCAGTGTCATCTATGTACTTAAAAGACAGAACAACTTGGAGCACCATTATTTGTCCATGTATGCTAACAGCTTTGATCAATACAAATAGAGAAATTATAAAGAGTGAAACTATTCCCTAACAATGAGGGACACAGGCAAATGCATATGTAATAGGGGAACAGTGATTCCCTGATTGTTGATCACATGCCGGACAATGAACTCTTATGTGGCAGGCCACATCTCACTTAAATGCTCAGCCACCCCAAAACAAGACACATTAGCATTCCCAAATGAAAGCACAGGAACTCCTTTAAAGATATTCGTGTTTGTCTTTGAGATGAGACTTCATTTGGCCCAAGGTGGCCTCAAGCTTATGGTCAAGAATAACTTTGAACTTCTGATCTTTCTAGAGATCAGTCCCAGAGCTTTGTGCATGCAGTAGGCAAGCACTTGACCAAATGAGCCATGTTCCCAGCCTGCTTCAAAGACATTCCTCAAAACTGTACCCAAGAGAACATGAAAACTACATAGAGTCAGTGCTTCCTGGATTGGTACAAGATGAAGGGGAGTTAAATCTAGATCACAGAGCTCTGCCAAATATGAAAAGCAGTTGCATTGAAAGTCGGGAGAGCTGATGCTGAGCACCATCCCCATCTTCTTACCCCAGGCTGGAATGCCACTGGGGCCACAGAATCTAGATGTCAATGCCACAAGTGCCACAGAACATAGAAGTCAATCACATTTTCCTGCAAACATCCTGACTCTTATTTCCTATATGCAAACTGAACTGAAGCTAGAAGAAAAGAATGACTCTGTGATTATTTACACAGCCACAATGGCACCTACTTGCTCTTCCCATACCCAATGACAGTAACTTAAACTGACTTTCTAACTCTCATAAAAATAAGTGACTATGCAATAGTTAGTGAAATAATGCATATACATAAATACATCTGCATTTCTATTATACATACACACACAGTAACATCCTAACAGTAGCCATTTCTAAGAAAGACAATTGTCTTAGGGCTCTATTGCTGTGAAGAGACACCATGACTATGACAATTCTTATAAGTTAAAACATTTAATTGGGGCTGGCTTACAATTTTAAAAGTTTAGTCCATTATTGTCATGGCAGGCAGATATGGTGCTGGAGAAGAAGCTGAGAGTTCTACATCTTGATCCACAGGCAACAGGAAGTGAACTGTGTACTACATTGAACATAGATTGAGCGAAGGAGGCCTCAAATCCCACCCCCACACTGACACACTTCCTCCTACAAGGCCATGTCTACTCTAACAAGCCACTTTGCCTGGTAGTGTCACTCCCTATCGGGGGCCATTTCTTTTTTTTTTCAAACCACCACAATGAAAAGATTCAGAGAAGGGCAGGGGACATGAAACTGAAGAGCAATTTAAATATTTTTTTCTGAACACAAAAAACTTTAATTTTATAGAAAATATTCTTCTTATATTTATTATAAGGCAGTTTTAATAACATAAAATAATTTGTGCATACCAGGCAATGACTTGATCACTGATACAAAAAAAATAAGGGTTTGGTGAGAATAAAGTAGTTAAAATGTGTTTTAAATTGCTTAATGGGAAAACTTGTCAATAAAATGTGTAGTGTTGTATTGTTTCTGGCCAAGACTTTTGGGCCTATCCCTGAGGTTCTGACTCATAGTCTCACAGTTCTGCAGAAACACACAGACATTTATATTAATTTTCTGCTGTTAACCTGGGTCCCAGTCATATCGTTTGCTAACTCCTTCATTTTAACTCAGCCATGTGACTCGGTACTTCTTCTCAGCAGCATTTCAACTTCTTTCCTCTGGATCTCCTGGCATCTCTGCTCTGTTCTTCCTGTTCTCAGAGTTTTCTTAGGCTGATAGCCCCACCCATACTTCCTGTCTGCCTTTGACCAATAAGTATTTTTATTAAAACAGTAGGAAAGACAACTATTTACAATGTAACAATATCCCACCACAGTATAGCTTGGTGATAAAATGCTTGCCTAGTACACATAAGACCCTGGGTGGGGAGATTCATCTCTGTAAATGCCCCCAAAGAAGGTGGAATGATAGGAGAAATAGAGAGAACCAGAATGAAGGGATTAGTAGAAGAGAGAAGGAGGCACCAAGGGCAGGAAAAAGAGAGAGAAGGAGGAAGAGGAGGAGGCAGCACTTGCTACTGGGGTCTGAGAGCAAATGACGTCATTGTTAGCCTCTAAAACCATGCCCTCTGAGCTCTGCCAAAGCCCCATGTAAAGGTCCCCGCGGGCATCCCTCACTTTCTCTTTTGTTTCTCTTGGGAACGCTCCCATCTCCTTTTCTTTTTCTTTCTTCTTTCTTTTCTCTTTCTCTTTATTCTTGCCTTCTCTACTATTATAACCATAACCTTTTCTGTTAATTATAATTATGCTCATCTGACAATAGAGCTCTTTTCTACGTAGAAATGGCTTCAGCATCTCCTGCTATCTGCCACCTGCTACATTCCTCGTGCATCCATAGGAATCCACTGCCAGATAACTGGGTAAATGTGAACCATACCAAAATAATCAAAAAATCTTAACATTCATTTCTGCATGAAATTTTCAACCTTGTCCACTCACTCTATAGCTCCATAAAGTTCCAGTGAAACTGTACTCAAAGAAGCTAAATTCGGCCCTTGGACTGACATTTTCCCACTCTTTATTTAATAGGTGACTAATAGATAATAAGTAGTCTGTATTCATTTACAGATATTATGGGCAGATTGTTTTGTACATTTTATACATAAATATTTCATATATGGCTTAATTATAGATGTGTACATATCTAGGTGTCTTCATAAATGGCTTCCACAGATTTCTTCTCTGCAGCTGTAGGAAATAATGAGTAAACACATATTATGACACAGAACTCCTTCAAGATATGCTAATCAGAAACACAGGCACAAATGTTTAAGAATGGAAAACCCCTATTTTAATTTAACATCATGCAGGTTATAGGTAAAGGTTTTGATGATGGTGTAGAAAAGTTTGTCATTGCTCCAAAACAGAACAACAGGGACTCTTCCTCAAGAAAATAACATTAGAGAAACTTCACTTTCTTTTTATATTTATGTTGGTTTGGATGAGAATGGCCCCTGTTATCTCATATATTTGAGTATCTAGTCACCAGGAAGTGGCACTATTTGTAACACGTAAGACAGAACAGAGCGAAAGCATTTGCCAAGAATGTTTTCATTAATCAAGAACAAAAGTTGGAGGTTCAAAGATGATCAGATACCGTTGTAGTTCCGACCATAAATGATGCCAACTGGCCATGCAGTGGCATTGTTCCCATGACCCACCAGGCAGCCTGCGGAAAACCAAAGTCTTTGGGTTCCTGGGGGAGTGGGGTTGCAAAGCTGAAACTTAAAGGAATTGATGGAAGTGTACCACCAGGAGTGGAGCCTGTGGCTTAATTTGACTCAACAAGGGAAACCTCATCCAGCCCAGACACGGACAGGATTGACAGATTGATAGCTCTTTCTCGATTCCGTGGGTGGGGGTACATGGCTGTTCTTCATTGGTGGAGCAACAAATTTGTCTGGTTAATTCTGATAAGAATTGTGAGGTGTGGCCTTGTTGGAGGAAGTGTATCACTGGGGGTGAGCTTTGATGTTCAATAGCCCATACCAAGCCCTGTGTCTCTCTGCCTTTAGATTAGGATGTAGCTCTCACCTACCTCTCCAGCACCATGCCTGCTATGCACTCAGGCTCCTTGCAGTGATGATGAAAATGGACTAAACCTTTGAAACTGTAAGCAAGCGCCCAATTAAATGTTTTCTTAAAGCTGCATTAGCCATAGTGTCTCTTTACAACAACAGAAAAGAGACTGAGACAGTGTTCTTTTGTACTTTTTCTTATGTATATATAATTTTAGCTCTAAAATGTATATAAAGAAAATGGATACAATGTATAGAGTGAAGAGACACATCACTGTATGCAAGCTCACCCCACAGTCAGTTGTGACCACAGATAGTGATGCTGTGCCAGTTTTCAGGGTGTCAAAATGAACATGAGTCAAAAACAATTATTAGGAGTAAGATGGGATATAGATCTGTATTAGTTACTTCGTTACTGTGACAAATATATAAGAAAGAAAGAGGGTTTGTTGGCTTGTGCTTTCAGACAGCTAGATATTCACAATGGTGGGAAAGGCATAAAAGCAGGAGCAGCTGAGATATTTCATCTCAACTCCAGAGGGGAAATAGAGAACAGGAAATGGGGCTGGGATGCTCAAAGCCTGTCTGATCTATATACTCCTTCTTCCACAAGGCTGCACCCCTAGACAGTGTCATTACCTCCCAAAGCAGCCACCAGCTGGGCACCAAGTTTTCAAATACAAAAGTCTATGGGGGACATTTTTTATTCAAACCATCCTAGCTCAGTGGTAGAGAACTTGTCTCACATGTACAAAGCTCTGAAATTGATTCCCTAATACCACATAAACCTGGTTTGGTGGTTTATGCCTATCTATCCCAGCACCTGACCCCTGACTTTTAGAGCCTTCCCAGGCCACTGCTTCCCAAGAGTATCTAGGCAAGTCTAGATACTGTCCTGGGCTTCCTTCGAGTCCCTAGTGAGACAAAATCAGTATTATTTGTCTGCCCTGGCAAAGGAAATACTGTATGTCTGCAGAATAAAAACCTCTTGGCCAATATAAAATAACTAATACCATTCTTCCTTACAGCCTACTGACAAAGACCATGTGAAGAATTGGTTCTACCAACAAAATCGTTTCTACTATGCAGGCTCCAAACAACACTTTTCATTCATATTTCTATTTTGGCAAGAATAATGGTGCTATCTGGGATGTTGAATGTGAGTTGATTTCCTTTGCTCTCCAGAACTGAAAACAGAGAAGTGGCTTCTTTTGCATATATTCGGGACCCTGGATTGTGGCCAATATAGATTCCGTGTATGTCTGATGAATAAATAAACAGAAAGGGAATCAAAGCCACAAGAATAATCATAGTGTGTTGAGATGAAGACATACAGTCCCTGAATAACTCAGTGATACAGATTATAAAACAGTCACAGGACAAAAATATGATCAATAAATTATGATTTGAATGTGTTGATGGAAATATATATGTACATTTGCCTCATTGTTATATGTTTGTCAAGTACCATATATATATATATATGTCAAATTACAATTGGATGGATATTTATTAAATGTGCTTTAAAGTGAAAGAAGATACACTATAAGCAATGTGGTCACTTCTGTTCTGACATTTATGGTCTAGATAGCAAGTCGAAAAGTAATGAAACTGTCACACAAACATGAGCTTTTAAAGTATTTTATTGTGTGTGTGTTTATGCGTGTGTGCAGTGCTTATGGAGGCCAGAGGAGAGCCCCAGATCCACAGGAGCCAGAGTTCAGAAGTGTCAGGTGCCCAATGTAAGTGCTGGAAACTAAACTTGGGTTCTCTACAAGAGCAGCAAATGCCCAGCCCCGCCACTCTCCAGCTCCATGTGGGTATTCTAATTGTAGATTGTATGGAGGAACACTTAACATGTTCTGTAAGAACATAGGACAAAGAGAAACTGGGTGACTGGGTGGGTCAGGGGGAATAACGGAGTCTACACTAGGGGAAAGGTGCATGAGCTGAGAGCCAAAGAAAGCAAGAAATAACTAGATTGGGAGAACAAATTCTTATGTAAGCCCACAAGAAGTGAATACCACATCCTTTGGAGAATGACCACAGACCCTTTGAGGACTCTGGGACACTGCACAGCTCTAGAATTTACATGCTAAGAGTAAAGGCAGATGCATACAGAAATACCTCAGACAGCCCCGAAGGTTTCTTCCTTTCTATCCTAGGAGCACATAGCTGAATGGCATTTCCCAATAGCCTTTGTAGTTAGGGATTGTCACATGATTGCATTCCATTCAATGGATGGAAGGAAGCAAGGTATCCCTGATTATACACTCTTCCTCTGACACTGTGTCCCAAGGGAAGGGAAGTGATGGTTGGAAGGGACCCAGGACAGCACAACAAGACCAAGAGCCACTGGCCAACATATCATATTGATAGACCCCAGACTTAGGGTACTATCCTCGGGAAGGGGGGCCCAAGAACCCAGACTCCAGGCCGTTGATGTAAAATAACATGAGGTTTATTACATCTGCAGACGGGCTACCTCCCTGCCTCGGGAAGCAAGGGAGTAGCAAGGGAGTGGCAATCACATATCTCTTTTAAAGGCTAAGACCATAAAATCACCATAGCAACAGGGGCAACACATGATTGCTCACTTTAAAGGTCACACTATAATCGTAAGGTTGCTCACAGTGGTCATGGGGTTGCCTTAAGACCAGCTGGTTAGGGGGCTTTTACAACCGGGTGTTGGTCACCGCTATTCTGCTTGGAACTTCTGGTATTTTAATCACAGGTTCGACTAGATCATTATGTCCTATCTGAGTTGATTACGGCTATCTGGGCTGGATCACTCTGTTTCCTAGGACAGACTTTCAGACTTTTAGTTCCTTGCTCTCATGGGGGGTGCTCTGCTGAATACCTGAACTGAATGCCTGGGTCAAGCCCTAGAACCCAGGGTCCTTCAATATCTACTTCTGTGATTGTATGAGCAAGACATAAACTTTTAGTGGTGAAGGCATTCTACTTAGGTCCCTTCACCCTACAAGAACGATGAGAAGCAGGTATGAACCAGACTGTGCAGGCACCATGAGTATCAGTCAAGACTTTGGAGGTGAGTGTTTTAAGAAATGAGAACCACTAAAGGATTTTATGCACAGTGGTATACTATAATCAAACATATGGGGGGGCAGGGAATGCTGGCTGCATTTGTTCTGTGGAAATTGATTAATAATAAACTGCTGTTTTTCCATTTTTCCTTTGCCAGAACAGCTCTTGGTTGCAAAATGATCACAGGGCCATGAGCTGATAAAGAATGAGTGACAGCGGGTTAGAGGTGACGAAAGAACAGTCAGGAAGATGAGCAGACAGGTAATTCACGACCAAATGTGAGAAAGGCAAAATCATCGGAGCCTCTTTCAGAACTAAAATTTGAAGGCCAGGCATGGTGACAAATGTTTTTACTCCCAGCACTCAGGAGGCAGAAGAAGACAGATCTTTGCAAGTTTAAGGCCAGCCTAGTTTACACAGTGAGTTCCAGGCCAACCAGGGCTACAGATGAGACCCTGCCTCAAAAAACAAATGATGCAACAACAGTCTTGGAGTAGAAAAATGAAGGCATCCAGTGTCTTGGGATCCAGGCATTGAAAGTGAGGCTGCAGTTCTACCATCAACTGTCATTGAAGTCTTAGGCACCAGATTTCTCCGGTCTTCAAATTTTCCCATTTTGTTATCAAAACTGTACGTTTGATCATGTGATAGTTCCTTTTACCTGCCACCCTGACATACTGTAGAATCACTTAGGAACAAAATCGTGGTGAGGGAATATGTGGAACAGGTTGTCCTGGGATACTGTGCCCCGGCCAGCAGGGTCTTCAACGTGGACCTGAAACTAGGGGTGAGACAAATGGAGAAACAGGAACACGGAGGAATTTTCATTCAAGCTCTGGCACTCTTTATTTTTCCAGCTATTGTTTAAATAGAATCTCAGAGTGTGAAGAATGCACGTAGCTGGGAGGAAGGGGAGGTTTAGGTGGCAAGTCTGAGGTGGGAGGTAACAGACAGGGTAGAATTGCTATGGAAATCTATCTGTTCTCAGTTGAATGCCTGGAGAATGTCACCTGCTGGTCTTAGAGGATCAAAGAAAGGCACCTGGATTCATGGCCTAGCTTAAAACAATAAGGGGTGTAGTCTTCTGGCTGGCTACCTAGGGTGTAAACTGCTGGTAAATGGCTAACTGTAGAAGCTAACTTATAAACTGAAAAAATGGCTGTTAGGCTTTGGCTTCCGACAATGCTGTACTGTCTTGATTGCATGGATGTAGGAAGACTCAGCCCAGCAAGTGTAGCATCATTCCCTAGGTTTGAATCCTTGTGCAAGAGTGGAGAACATGAACTAAACAGTAGGTATGCATGCATTTATTCTCTCTCTGCTCTTGACTGTCATGTGGCTAGCTGCTTCAAGTCCCTGCCTTGGCTTCTCTGCAGTGATAGATTGCAACCTGGAACTCTGAGCTGAGATAAACCATTTCTTCCTTGAGATGTTTGATCAGGACATTTTATCATAGAAAAAAAAATGTTTTCTTATTCCCACTACTTCTGGTCTTCTGGGCACATTGTCACTAAAATATTTAAAAGAAGGTGAGAGAGATTTATTACTTGAACAAACATGGACCATTTAATGAGGTGGACATATCTGAGAAATGCACTCAGGTGATTTTGTTATTATATGAATATATTCCTACTCAAATTGAGATGCATATGATGCCACTCTGAAATATAAATTTGTGACTATTGCCATATATGCTGCTTGCTATGTGGTCTGGAGTGGTAAGGCTTTCTTTTACTTCTCTATTGAAAAATTAAAGTACATTTTAAAGTACTTGCTGGGCAAGCATGGGGAACTAAGTTCAAATCCCTATAACCTCTGTAAAAAACTGAGCATGGTGTTCTATATTTATGCTTGTGACCATAGCTGGAGAGATAGAGATAGAACCACCCCTGGAGCTTACTAGCCAGCTGGTCTACCCAAATCAGTGAGCTCCAGATCAAATGACTGACCCTGTCTCAGAATTATAAATGGAGAGCCCATAAAAGGGACAGCCAGCATTGATCTCCAGCCTCCACACATATGTTCACATATATGTTTCTGTACATATACATGAACACACACACACACACACACACACACACACACACACACACACACACACAAACCTGCTCCAAATTAGAACTGAACAAGTTATATCCCTTACATTCAGGTTTTATGTATCACTAGCTATTCAATTATATGTCCACCATTCTGAGAGACTGTTTCTGAACTCTGGAGAATGTATTTCAAAGTCTGAGCACTATAACTTCCCTGTGACCTCACCTCTCTAGCTTTAACATGTTTCAACTAGTTTTCAGTCCTGTGTAATAAATGATCTTGAATTTAGGCACTAAAACCATAACTCCTTTGTTGTCTCATACTTATACGAGTCTGGAAGTAGCAAGAGAGTGGGCATCTGGTTGGCCTATGACTTGGGGTCCCCCACACTCACAGCAGAGTATTGGTGCAGCTCTAGTCCAATGGAGTGGAGAGAACATGAGTTGATATCTTTTCCCACACTATCTAAATTCAGCAACACAAACCCTTTCTCTCTGGTTTAAGGCCTGAGGCCTCCTCTCCTTTCTGGCTGTTGCTGGGATTTTCTCTGACCTCCCAAGTGGTAGCTGATGACCCTGTGTGGGTTCACTCCATCTTCAGAACAACACTGCTATCTTGCACTAAAGCCCTTCTTGAAGATGTGTGGCTACCTCTCACTTCCTCTTGTACCATCAGCCAGTGAAGATGTTCTATTTTCCAAGGGCTCACCAAATTGACCACACTCTCCCAACAATCTTCTTATCTACATATCTTGGAGTCCTGGTCTGAATAAAAAGGAGAAAGTGAGCTTAGCATCAGTGTTCATGCCTCTCTGCTTCCTGACTGTGGATACAAGGTGGCTAGCTGCCACTCCCTCCTGCCTCCCTTCTTTTCTTTCCATGATAGATTTCAGACTCCAAGTGTAAGCCTAAATAAACCAAAGGGGCAAACAAATCCCCATCTACAAAGCTCCTTCCCAAAGATTCAAACAGTGTCTGATTAATTCATGTAGACTTGAAAACCCTGGATGAAGCACCTATAGAATGCTGCCTTCAAAGTCTTCCTGTAGAGCTCAGAGCATACAGTCAAGAGGATCTGAACTCCAAAGCTCTGTTAAATCCTCCTTTGCCTGAAGATGAGTGCTATTCACCTTGATGGGGACCTGCCGCCCACACAAGGGTACTGTTTGCCCTGGAACCCTGAAAAGACTAAAGAGTGTTGAATGGTGGGAGGAATTCATTTGTCGCAAAATTTCATCATTTCTGTGAAATGATTGAATATTTGCTTTGTTTCTTCTTATTGGAGTTTTAATTTAGTTGCAACAGAGAGCAAGATTCTGAACTGCTCATCTCATTGTGATGGCCCAGTCACCGCCAGGAGCTGGATTACAGGCTTCAGCAAAGTGAGGGGGAAGAAATATTTTAATTTTGTTTTTAATTATACAATAACAAAAGCTATTATGAACTGGGAAAGAATACCTTAAAATTAATTATCAGGCAGGAGAAGTTTCTGGGCAAGTCCTTTCAAAGCTTAATCAAGATAAAAATAAAAAGAACATAAAATTAAATTTTTTTAAAAAATTGAAGGATGAAATGATTCAGAGAAGAACATGAAAAAAATAACTTATGAGAGGTGAAGAGCTCCAAGCTATACGCTCCTCTTGAATCTTTGTCAAAGATATCCTCACTTGAATTATGATCAAAAAGCCATACCAATCTTTAAAAAGTGAGGAAAATGACTGAGACAAACTTCTCTTTCCAGACATCACTTCCATTTTTTATTACAGCTTTAGTGATGTTTTATAAGACAACAGATAAGTAATTGGTGCCAGTTATGAATATAAAATGGCCCCAGATCCAGAACATGGCCAACTCCAAGGAGAGGTAGGCTTTAGAGGGTCTTTCTATGGGGAGGCTCCGCCCACTTCAGACTAAAACACACACATGGTAATTCCATTAGCAAGGACTTCCTTGAAGTACTTATAAGCTAGTGCATGTCCCAGGATGTTTTATATTAGCTGTCACTGTGACAGCATGTAAGGTCACCTAGGAGAGGAGGCTCTAGGCATGTATTTGAGGGAGTTTAGACTGATTTCATTAAAGTGGGAAGACCTACCTTAAATCTGAGTGGTACCATCCCATAGGCTGGAGACCTGAACTGTATAAATAAGAGAAAGTGAGCTCAGCACCAGTGTTCACATCTCCACCTCCTGGCTGTGGATGCAGTGTGATCCTCATATTTCTGCTGCCATGCCTCTGCCCACCATGATGGGCTAAATCCTTGAACTGTGACTCAAAATAAGCCCCACCACTTCCTCAAGCTGCTTCTGTTGGATATTTTGTCCCAGAAACAAAAACACAATTAGTACACAGCCCAGGCTGTGAGCCCAGTTCATTTCTCTTGAATGAAAGACTCTCTGGAAATGCAAGTCAGCCTCATTTAAGTTTGCCAAGTTTCCCAGTTAGCATGGGGTGATATGATGAACACCATATCCCGTGTCTGTTTGCTAATTCACCTTCTCAGCAAGGATTTTCTCTTCTTACTATAGAATTCTACTTCCCAATAGAGAAAACTTACTCCCTTCTCCAAGTCCATGTAGCTTTGTGAGGTGATGAGCCAAACAAACTGAACCATGAAGTATTGGTAAAGGAAAAGTCTACCACCCAGGTTGTATAGGTAATGGGAAGAATTCTATGTCTGTCTGCTCATGTCGCTGTTAAATCCAGCTTTACTCTAACCATTTTATGTGTGTGATTTTTATTTTCATGATAAGCTAGATTTACTTCATATGTTGAACTAGTTTGAGCTGATTTGGGGTGGGGTGTTGTGTGTGTGTGTGTGTGTGTATTCATGCATGTGTGTGAGCATGTGTGTGTCATTTTGTCTACAACATGAGAAGATTAGTGACTAATTTATTGCGTGAATTCTATTTGGCATTATACGAAAAACCCAGAGCCAGATATTGAGGAAAAGCTGAAATATCAGAGAGACAGGGAACAAACCACAGCCAATTTTCACCCAATGACTCACTCTCCAAGTCTGTCTTCCAGAACCTCTGACTCCTACCTCTTGCCCTCAGCTGTAAAGGGAAGTAGAAGGGGAAGCTGAACTCCTTCCTCTTCCTTGTCTCCGCCCAGCTATTTCACTTCCTGGTTCAGTGTTCCTATAACTAGGATTAAAAGTGTGTGCTACCACCTCCTGGCTCTGTTTGGCCTTGAACTCACAGAGATCTCTGCCTCCTGAGTGATGGGTTTAAAGGTGTGGGTCAGCACTCCCTGACCTTCACGGCTTGGCACTATGAATGGCTCTGTCCTCTGATATTCTAGACTATTTTTATTAAATATATATCACCACACTAATTAGGCTGGTGAGACTTTCCTAATGGCCCTATAGTGCTACTCTCTACATTAACTTTCCTGTTGCTTCCGATGTGTAAAGATTGCCTTCTTTAAAGCTCTGTTCACTCGCCTGTACTAAGCTGAAAAAGCTCTCTGAATCCCCCTTCTTTCTCTATTTTTTTTGAAGCCCATACTTACTCCTAAACCCAACAAACACTGATATATGCTCAAATCTTTTGCCAATTCACTGTTTGAAGCTGTTCATAAGCCAGTTGATCTGTCTGCAGGTTCTGTCCAAATGCTTTCCAGCATCCTGGAATGAAATGTTTTCCCCATTCTGAGGAGTTTAACTGGATGTTCAGCTCTTGTGGGCTGCTCACAAAGCCTACTCTGTGAACTACCTATCCCATCCTCACTGTGTGTGTATGCTCATGTGTATATGTACACATGTATGAAGGTACATGTCCATGTATGCAAGTATGTATAAAGAGATCAGATAGCAAGGTTGGGTGTATTCCTCAGTTTCTCTCCACCTTATTTTTTTGAGGCACAACCTCTTACTGAATCTAAAGATCAGCTATTTGGCTAGACTATCTGACCAGGAAGCCCCAAGGATTCTCTTACCTCTTCTGGAGCTGAGACTGCAAGCTTGCAACACAATGCCCATGATTTACCTGAATGACGGGGATTAAACTGAGGTCTGCAAAGCATTTTACTGACTGAGCCATCTCCCTGCATCCCTGTGTTCATGCTCTCTCTTTAACTTACCCTTCCCTCTCATGATGGATGAGACCCTAAAACTCTCTGCTATACTTTGAATACTCTACAGGTTACATCAAACTCTCACAGATGACTTCCTCTGCTCTCCAGGGTCCATTCTGTCCAACTTTCTCCTGGCCTCCCTCATCCTCTCCTGACTTATATCTCTCCTTATTCCAGGCACATTCAAAATCCCAGACCACCCCTCACCCCAGTCTACCAACTACCCCTGTTTCTCTTCCCATGACACAGCCTGGTCCTTTTTGTTCTCACTACCTTTCACTTCTTTATTTGTCCTTTGTCATGAATTTCATTGCCTTGAAGAATGACCCCAATGGTGAAATATGAAATGACCTTTACTCATTATGATCACAATCTCTCCTGGTACATGGCCTTTCTTATACTAGAGTTATCAGATATGAATTACATGCATTGCTATAAAGGTATTTATGGAGTTGTTTGGTTAATGGTTCTCTCCTGTTTAGCTCAAAGACCCATGAAATTGAGCACTGCCACTGTCTCTTCTCACCCTCTCATCACCAGAACATAGTAGATACTCAACTGCTAAATAAATCAGTCATGTAGCAATTTCCTCCTCCATAAAGCATTCCATCTTCCAGAGAGCCATTAAAACTCAGGAAGTAAACAACTCAAAGATCTCAGGAAGTCCCTGAAACTAAGCAGATTTACTAGGTCCCCTTATTCCCCAAGGGTATATAAGGACTGCTTGGAAATACTCTTCAACAGATGAACCACCCAACTGAGCTGACTAGGAAAGATACTCTCTAACCTGTTGAGCTGTGTTTAGGCTGTACAGAGTGTTCCAGGTTTCCAGCTTTTGTGAGCTGTCATCCATCCTGGGGTAAGCTTTATTGATGTCACTGTCTCCTGTAAATAACCCCTCACTCATACTCCCAAAAGTAACCCAAGTAAAACTCATTTGTTCAGCAAGCTGGACTATATGCTATACATACTTTGATCTGTGGGTTGACTTTCTGGGGTGAGTAAATGTTTCTTAATACAACATTCACAATCAATGTTGCTGCATGGCACTGATGTCAAGGTGATGGGAGAAAAAAGTATGGCTGGATGAAAAAGTGAAGGAAATCACAAGTTAACGCATTTTTGTACTCAAATTCTCTTTTGCCCCAATTTAAAACCTTCAAAACAAATAAACTGTTCAGAAGCGGTCACACTCAGGCTTGTCTAGAAAGGCCAGTTCTTGGATGAGATACCCAGGTCAGGGCTCCAGCTGGCCCCTAAGACATTAAAAAAGGCAGCAGACAGCATTAGACACAGGGCAGCTCTGAGTGCTGCATTATTCTCTTATGAGTGTCAGGCACCAAACGTGTTCTTCTGATGCCCAGCACCCTTACCCTAATTTAGCCTCTTGTTTGCTTTCAGTCAAAACAGAAGCTAGACAGAGAGTATTTAGGGCCTAGCGGGGATTTTTTGATGTAAATTTCTAAGGCACTAGAGTAATATTTTATTAATATTTTTTTCTCTGTGTGAAAACTCATGGACTTTCAGAGCTTCAAGGCATTAAAAGAACAACCATTTTATTAGACCTTGTCTCGGATAAGGGAAGCTGGTGTGGGAAGAAGGATGGGGTGAAGAAGTCAGAAAAGATGAAGCTTATTTTCTTCTAATCAATGCTGTGTACAGACAGGTCCTGTGTATATGGAAAGCACTCTTGGAGGGTAAAAGGTGGACAAAACTCTTGTCTGTATAAAATAGAAAAGGGCAAAAGAAAAGCTAGAAGTAGCAGTTAAAGACACAGTCTTTGCAGACAGAGAGACAAGACAGGGAGAGATGATCAAGTAGCATGTTAATTCTTCTACTTAGGAGTTAAAGAGATACCAGCCAAGGAGGCAGATCAGTGCCTTATTCAGCAGTTATCAGAAAAGCATCCTCCTGCAGCAGATGAGAACAAGTACAGAAACCCATAGACAAACATTATACAGTGAGAGAGAGGCCTTGGAATACACAGCTCTAAATGGAATGGCTCCATCAAATCTTTCCCTGTAGAGCTCAGGGAACCACATGGAAGAGGAGTCAGGAGTGGTGGAGGAGAAAGAGGAGATGGAGGACACCAGGAGAACAAGATCTTCTATATCAATGGAACAAATCTCATATAAACTCAGAGACTGAAGCAGCAAGCATAGGCCTGCAAGGGTCTGTGCCAGGCCCTCTTGTATTATTATAGCTTTCAGTTTAGTATTTTTATAGGACTCCTGAATATGTGAATGAGTGGGTCTCTGATTCTTGTGCCTTCTCTTGGGGGTTCTTTTCCTTCTGTTGCCTTGTCCAACTTCATTGTGATGGTTTTGTTTTATATTATATCTACTTTGTTATTTTTTAAAAAAATGTTCAGCTCTCCCTTCCCCCCCCCCAAAAAAAAAACAACTTAAGGAACTATAGGCCAGAGATGTTGATGGACTTAAATCATGGGGGTTGAGTAATCATATTCACACTCACAGAAGGTATGAAGGCAGGAATGAAAGGCTAGCTTGTCAGTTTACTTCTTCACTCTCTGAATACCAAACAAGAAGTGGGTCCTGGCTATATAGCTCAAGGCCCATCTCCAGTGACCAATTTTCTCCAATGTGTCTTAGCCTGTTGAAGGTTCACAGTCCCTCCCTAAACAGCACAGCCAACTGAGAACCAAATGTTCAAACCTATGTAAGATACTTCACATTCAGACTGCAAGACCCAATCAGAATGACCTTATCTCCTGCCAAACCAGGAGCCAGGGGCCCACAATGAACCAATACTTCAGAGCTGGAGCATTGCACCCCAAGCTTCTAAAATAGGACTGTGCACCAATCAGAATTACCCTCATCTTCATAGCCCTCATTTGCATATCCTTCATCTGCATGGCAGAGTTGGAACTCTGGAGATCACAGGCACAGCTATTTGAGCTAATATCCCAGGACAAAAACATCAACCAGGTTGCACCTCTTTAACTCCATGATGGGAATGACATGCTAGGAAACCCAAGTAGTCTTCCATTGGAAACTCCATAGCCTACTGCTTCTGGCAGCTTTGTTACTGTCCTGCCAGCCACTCCTTACCATGCACTAAAAGATTCAGCTTTCTGTTGCATAGCCTACAGCTGTGGTGAATTCTTTCATTGCCCATAGTCAGCCCACACCCAAGAGTCAGCCCATAGTCAGCCCACACCCAAACCTGTATCTACCACGTTTCTCACAGGACCCATAAGTGAATGAGGAGCCCAGACCGTGAAATGTGATGTAAGAAATACACATTTAAAACCCTTCTTCACAAACACAGAAGCATAAAGCCACTGTGACATTTACCCCAGTCCCAAATGTCTCCGCTCCATTGGAAGAGGATTAAGAAGTAGGTGAAGAGAAGGCTGGGGCCTGAGGAAGAGAAGAGAGATAGGAGGCCAATATAATTCAGAATGAAACTGATTTAAATTTTTGCTAAAATTTTTATGGCTGCATATTTCACACTTACAGCCTACCTTTAGTCTTATTTACAGTTTTGATTAAATCTATACTTGGATTATTTTCTGTAGTATATAGAAATATAGTTTTATGTAAATATTTCTTAGGGAGATCTGTAAAAGTGTCTCTTGTAATTGATATGACATTTCAAAATCCAGAGTCAGTGTTTCATGATCAGAAGCCCTTTCTGGGCTTCATGCTAGACAGCAGTCCACATTGATATTTACTACTTTTTAATTATCTCATTATCTACAGTCATGAGAAACTCTGATTTGCCTAGACAGGAAATCTAGGGAGTCATATATTTGAAAGCATTGGTTGATTTCTATTATCTCTGTCTGAAACTTTTCTCTTTCTTTGAGTAATTGGGAGGAGAGAGAGAGAAATCTTAGCCCGACTATCCCACCTCCAAAAGCTTCCATTTATCAGTCTGCTATAGACATCACTTGGCCATAAAGTTGAAAAATGCAGCCCATGTCAGCACTTGCATATTTATACCCAGAACACTGAAAATAAATACATAAAAGTCTAATAAGTCAGGTGTAATGTTGTGAGATTTCACTGGGAACCATTGCCATTAGAAAGATGGTGTAGCCAGAACCACTGCACATGGCTTGTGCTGACTTCAGCTGTGTCTGAAGCTAAGAAGGCGAGTCCTCTGGTCATGAGCAACTATGACTGTTTGATGCTATCCCTCTTTGAAATTCACTGTCCCAGATGGCTCACACAGGTCAGGACAACAGACCCTGAGTTTTGGGGTGGAGGGAGGTGAGAAGGTGGATCCAGGTGTAATAGAAAGGTAGAAGCTTGACAGGACCGCTTAGTGTTATGTCATATCTCCAGGTGGACTTGAACTTCCATGCCTATGGCGAGTGACCATCTATGTATAACTCTTTCCTATGGCAGCCCAGTAAGGATAGGCTAGAATCTTACTCAGCCTCAGGCTCCCACAAGTCTTTTGTAAACAAGAAATCAGCAGGCCAGCTTGTCTGAGGCAGGAGAGAACCTCACCCCTAACATTCCTCTCTTCCTCTATAGGGCTGATTAGGGAGGGGGTTAGGGGATCGAATATCCCCATCTGGCTCACCCAGGATGCAATCACAGCACCACTTCAGACAGTGATGAGATATCTGGGAGTTCTCACCTGTAAAACAGGAGCAAACTGACTCTTTGGGTATCTGCTCTATGTGAGAACACATTTGGTAGGAAGCCTGGCACAAGCATGATCTTGAGATAGGTCTGTGTTTATTTCCTTTTCATTTCCTGTGGACCCTAATGGCAGTCAGAGAAACAGCAGAAATCACACAGGCCTCAACATTGCTCAAAGGTGTCAATCTTTCCTTTTAAAATTCAAAATACATTTGAAATATATAGCACAGTATTCAAATGAGATGGCAGCAATCAGTTATGATTGATCTGTAGGCTTCAATGGGTGTAGTTTAACAATGAACCCTGTCTGAACACATCTCCATGTGCTCTACCGAAACAGACTATTGAGTCCCAGACACTCAACACATATGGATACAGGTGCCAACACCAGTTCAATATGCCTGAAATGACCCTGATACTACCTGGTTTTCCCTGAGAAGCAGAGAGTCATCAAGACAAATATGAAGAGTCATGGTTGACCTGTAAAATGTTCTCCACAGGCTTGTGTGTCTAAACACTTGATTTCAAGCTGTTCTTGTTATTTAGGAAAGGGAGCCTCCCTGGGGTCACAAAAAGCATGCTAACCAATTCTTCTCTACTTTCTATTTCCTGATCTACTGAGATTGAGCAAGAAGCTGCCACCCATTCCTGACACCACAGAACCTCTTGCCACCATGACGGATTTTATCCCTCAGTGTCCGAAAATAAATTTCACCTCTGTCTTAGGGTTCCTATTGCTGTGATAAAAACCAAAGCCAAAAGCAACCTAAACAGGAAAAGGATAACATAAATGTACAGGTTACAGCCCATCATCTAGGGAATTCAGGCAGAAATTCAAGCCAGGAACCAGGAGGCAGGAACTGAAGCAGAAATTACAGAGAAGTACTGCTTCCTGGGTTCCTCCCCAGAACTTGCTCATTCTGCTTTCTTAAATAGCCCAGGCTTACCTTTCCAAGGGTGGCTCTACCCTCAGTGGGCTGGGATTTTGCACATCAATTGTTAATCAAGAAAATTCTCCCACAGACCATTGGGTGCAGACATCTTCTCAGTTAAGGTTCTCTTCTCTCAGATTACCATTGCTCATGCTGAGTTGACCAAAAAACCCAACATATTTTCATATTTTCCCCAAAGCTACTTTTTGTCAAAGATTTGACCATAATAAGAAAAGCAGAACAACATTTGGAGATCCTGTAGTGCCCTGATCCAGAGCAGACTAAGAAGTGAGCACACCCCAACCCCCAGGCCAAGTAAGACTTTCTCTCTAAAGCCTAGGACACAGCCCTAGCCCTGCACTCATATCTAGCCCTTCCCTAAACCAAAGAAAGCTGGGAGACCCCCCAGCAATTCCCAGCAACACACAGCAGGAGGGACATACCACAGTCAAACTCTGCCCCATATGCAAACTGCATCATCACTCACCAACATCTGGAGATTCTGCAGTGCCCTGGTCCAAAGCACACTAAGAGAGGCAACTAAGAGTCAACTAAGAGCCAACTAAGAACAAATCCTGTGGCAGCTAGAGACACACAACCCCTGGACCCACAACTAAAAGCTGACTAAAAGCTGACTAAGAGTGAACCAAGGAAGCAATGGGAGGATGCCAGTGCAAGATTACATATAACAATATAAAGCACAACAAGGCACCACCAGAAGAAGTGGATGGTTCTACAACATCAAGAACTGAGCATAGCAATGATAGAAGGAATCAGCCTTAAAAACAATTTTATGAAGATTATAGAAGCCTCAAAAAAGGATATTAAAAATTCCCTTAAGAAAATAGAAGAACATACAAACAAAAAATTGGTAGCAATTAACAAATTCCTGAAAGAAAACCAAGAAAAAAGAAAACAGGTGAAAGAAACATGCCAGTAATTAAAATTTGAAATAGAAGCAATAAAGAAGGTACAAGATGAGGCAAAGCTAGAAATAGAAAATCTGAAAAAATGAACTGGAACTACAAATACAAGCATAAACAACAGAATCCAAGAGATGAAAGAGAGAATCTCTGAAGTGGAAGATATAATAGTGGAAATAGATACACAAGTCAAAGAAAACACTAAAACCAAAAGGCTATAACACAAAACATCCAGGAAACTTAGGAAATAATGAAAAGACCAAACCTGAAAAAAAATTGGAATAGAAGAAGAATAACATCTCAAAGGCACAGATAACATATTCAATAGAATCATAGAAGAAAACTTTCCCAACCTAAAGAAGGAAATACCTACAAAGATACAAGAAGCTTATAGAAAACCAAATGGATTAGGCCTCCCCAAAAAATTTGCTCCCCACATAATAATCAAGCCACAAAACCTACAGAACAAAGAAAAAATACTAAGAGCTGCAAAGGAAAAAGGCCAAATTACCTATAAACACCATCAGAATAACTGCAAATTATTCAATGGAAACAATGAAAGCAACAAGGTCCTGGTCAGAAGTTATACAGACAATAAAATAGCATGGCTACCAAACAAGACTACTATACCCAGCCAAACTATTTGATTACCATGGATGGAGTAATCAAGATATTTCACAACAAAAACCAGATTTAAACAATACTTATCCACAAATCTGGCCCTCCAGAAAGCACTACAGGGAAAACTTCAACCTAAGGAATCTAGATACACCCATGAAACCACTAACAATTGATAATCCCACAGAAGAAAAACCCAAAGAAGGAAAATAAACACAAGCTACCACCAAAAATAAGAGGAAATAATAATCAGTGGTCATTAATATACCTTAATATGAATGGACTCAATTTACCTATAAAAAGATAAACCCTAACATGATGGATACAAAAACAGAAGCCATCCTTCTGCTGCATACAGGAAGCATATCTCAATTTCAAAGACAGACATAGGCTCAGAGTAAAAGGTTGGGAAAAGACTTTCCAATCAAATGATCCTAATCAACAAGCTGGTGTAGCCATCCTAATATCCAACAAAATACACTTAAACTAAAATTAATCAAAAGAGATTAGGACAGACATTACTTATTCATCTCAGAAAAAATTCACCAAGATGAGATCTCAATCCTGAATATTTATGTCCCCAACACAAGGGCACCTACATATGTAAAAGAAACACTGCTAAAGCTTAAACCCCACATCAAACACCACACTCTAACAGTGGGAGACTTCAATACCACATTTTCACCCATGGATAGGCAAATCAGACAGAGACTCAACAGAGAAATAAACTAACAGATTTTATGATCCAAATGGATTTAATAGATACATACAGAAGCTTCCACTCAAACACAAAGGAATATAAATATATATTTCTCAGCACTCCATGAAACTTTCTCTAAAATTGACCACATACTCAGTTATAAAGCAAACATCAATAGCTACTAAAAACACGGGAATAACCCCTTATATCATATCAGACCACAATGATCTAAAGTTAGACTTCAACAACAACAAAAATCACAGAAAGCCTACAAATTCATGGAAACTGAACATCTCTACATTGAACCACCTCTGGATCAAGGAAGAAGTTAAGAAAGAAATTAAAGACTTCCTAGAATGTGATGAAAATGAATCTACAACATACCCAAACTTATGGGACACAATGAAAACAATGTTAAAAGGAAAATTCATAGCATAAGATGCCAGTATGAAAAACCAAGAGAAATCTCACACAAGAGACCCAACAGCTCAGCTGAAGGCTTTAGAACAATTAGAAGCAAACTCACCTAGAAGGAGTAGATGGCAGGAAATAATCAAACTTAGGGCTGAAATCAATACAATTGAAATGATAAGAACAATGCAAAGAATCAATGAGTCAAAGACATGGTTCTTTGAGAAAGTCAACAAGATAGATAAACCCTTATCCAAACTAAACAAAAGACAGAGAGTATCCAAATTAACAGAATCAGAAATGAAAACGGGGACATAACAACAGACCCGCCAGGAAATCCAGAGAATTATCAGGTCATACTTCAAATCTATACTCTACTAAAATGGAAAACCTAAAAGAAATGGATAGGTTTCTGGACAAGTACCACTCCCTAAAATTAAATCATGTTCTGATAAATAATATAAACAGACCTATAACTACAAAGGAATTTGAAGCTCTTATTAAAAGTCTCCCAAATTAAAAAAAAAAAAAAAAAAAAAAAAAGCCCAGGGCAAGATAGTTTCAGTGCAGAATTCTACCTGACATTTAAAGAAGAACTAATACCAATACTCATCAAACTGTTTCATACAGTAAAAATTGAAGGAACATAGCCAATTTTTATGAAGCCACAATAACCCTGACACCCAAGCCATTCAAAGATGCAACAAAGAAAAACCAATCTCCCTTATGAACATTGATGCAAAAATACTCAATAAAATTCTGGCAAATGAAATCCAACAACATATTAAAAAAGGCATTCACTACAATCAAGTAGGCTTCATCCCAGAGATGCAGGGATGGTTCAACATACAAAAAACTGTGAATGTCATCCATTATATAAACAAACTGAAGGAAAAACCTACATGATCATCTCCTTAGATGCTGAAAAAGCCTTTGACAAAATCAAGCATTCCTTTATGATAGAATTCCTGGAGAGATCAGGAATACAGGGGAAAGATCTAAATATAATAAAGGTAATAATACAGCAAGCCAATAGCCAACATCAAATCAAATGGAGAAAAATTCAAAGCAAGCCCACTAAAATCAAGAACAAGGCAAGGTGTCCCCTCTCCCCTTATCTATTCAGTATAGTTCTTGAAGTTTTACCTAAAGCAATAAGAGAATCAAAGGTGATTGAGGGGATACAAATTGGAAGTAAAACTATCTCTATTTGTAGCTGATATGATTGTATACATAGTGTATATAATATACATATACATAGTGTATACATATACATAGTGTATATGTATACATAGTATATATAATGTATACATAAGTGACCCCCAAAATTGTACCAAGGAATTGCAGCTAAAAAACACCTTCAGTAACCTTCAGTAATGTATCAGGATACAAGATTAACTCAAAACAAAAATCAGTAGCCCTCCTTTATACTAAGGATAAAAGGGTTGAAAAGAAAATAAGAGAAACATCATCCTTTATAATATCTGCAAATAGCATTAAATATTTCATTGTAATTCTAATCAAAGAAGTAGCAGATCTGTTTGACAAAAACTTTAAGTCACTGAAGGAAGAAATTGAAGAAGATATCAAATAATGGAAAGATCTCCCATGCTCTGAATAGGTAAAAATGACAATCTTACCAAAAGCAATCTACAGATTCAATGCAATTCCCATCAAAATTCCAACACATTTTTTACAGGCCTTGAAAAAAATACTTAACTTTATATGAAATAACAGAAAATCCAGGATTGCCAAAACAATCCTGCTCAACAAAAGAACCTCAGGAGGCATCATCATCCCTGACTTTAAAGCTATACTATAGAGCTACAGTAATAAAAACAGCCAGGTGCTGGTATAAAAAAAGATTTGTGGATCAATGCAATCAAATTGCAGACCCCAACCTTAACCCACACATCTATTAACATCTTTTTTTTTTTTTTTTGAGGATATACAAAATATCTTTATTGATGAAAAACTCTGCAAAGAAAGGAGCCCTTGTTAGTCTCATTTTAAGATTCCAGGTAGGAACAGGAAGTAGATTTATTACAAACAGCACTGAGGAGGGCAGAGGATGGCCCTGTCTCAAATCTCTATTTTAAGGGTTCAAGAATACAAGGGCAGCAAATTCTCATGCTGGGT